>JBBBDQ010023301.1:0-17076 GCA_037127315.1 Ascarosepion bandense
ATTTTTTTAATAGAAAAGGAATAGCTAAGAATTATTATATTAAAGAATAAAACATATGAATATATAAAATTATTATGTTCAAAAGAGAAAATGAATAACGAAGAATATGTTAAGAAGATTTTTTTAAAATAGAAAGGAATAGCTAAGAATTATTATATTAAAGAATAAACATGAATATATAAAATTATTATGTTCAAAAGAGAAAATGAATAACGAAGAATATGTTAAGAAGATTTTTTTTTTAATAGAAAAGGAATAGCTAAGAATTATTAGATGGTGTAGTAAATGAAAATAGTAGAAATATATATGTTCAAAAGAGAAAATGAATAACGAAGAATATGTTAAGAAGATTTTTTTTTAATAGAAAAGGAATAGCTAAGAATTATTATATTAAAGAATAAACATGAATATATAAAATTATTATGTTCAAAAGAGAAAAATGAATAACGAAGAATATGTTAAGAAGATTTTTTTTATAGTAAAGGAATAGCTAAGAATTATTATATTAAAGAATAAACATGAATATAAGTAAATTATTATGTTCAAAAGAGAAAATGAATAACGAAGAATATGTTAAGAAGATTTTTTTAAAATAGAAAGGAATAGCTAAGAATTATTATATTAAAGAATAAACATGAATATATAAAATTATTATATGTTCAAAGAAAAAATGAATAACGAAGAATATGTTAAGAAGATTTTTTTAAAATAAAAGGAATAGCTAAGAATTATTATATTAAAGAATAAAACATGAATATATAAAATTATTATGTTCAAAGAGAAAATGAATAACGAAGAATATGTTAAGAAGATTTTTTGTAATAGAAAAGGAATAGCTAAGAATTATTATATTAAAGAATAAAATATGAATATATAAAATTATTATGTTCAAAAGAGAAAATGAATAACGAAGAATATGTTAAGAAGATTTTTAATAGAAAAGGAATAGCTAAGAATTATTATATTAAAGAATAAACATGAATATATAAAATTATTATGTTCAAAAGAGAAAAACAATTAACGAAGAATATGTTAAGAAGATTTTTTTAAAAATAGAAAAGGAATAGCTAAGAATTATTATATTGTGGAAATAAATATAGAATATATAAAATTATTATGTTCAAAAGAGAAAATGAATAACGAAGAATATGTTAAGAAGATTTTTTTTAAAATAGAAAAAGGAATAGCTAAGAATTATTATATTAAAGAATAAACATGAATATATAAAATTATTATGTTCAAAAGAGAAAAATGAATAACGAAGAATATGTTAAGAAGATTTTTTAATAGAAAAGGAATAGCTAAGAATTATTATATTAAAGAATAAACATGAATATATAAAATTATTATGTTCAAAAGAGAAAAATGAATAACGAAGAATATGTTAAGAAGATTTTTTTAATAGAAAAGGAATAGCTAAGAATTATTATTATAAAGAATAAACATGAATATATAAAATTATTATGTTCAAAAGAGAAAATGAATAACGAAGAATATGTTAAGAAGATTTTTTTAATAGAAAAGGAATAGCTAAGAATTATTATTAAAGAATAAACATGAATATATAAAATTATTATGTTCAAAAGAGAAAAATGAATAACGAAGAATATGTTAAGAAGATTTTTTTAAAATAGAAAAGGAATAGCTAAGAATTATTATATTAAAGAATAAACATGAATATATAAAATTATTATGTTCAAAAGAGAAAAAAAATGAATAACGAAGAATATAAAAGAAGATTTTTTAAAAATAGAAAAGGAATAGCTATGAATTATTATAGCTAAAAGAATAAACATGAATATACAAAATTAATATGTTCAAAGAGAAAAAATGAATAACGAAGAATATGTGTTAAGAAGATTTTTTGGGGTGAAAAAGGAATAGCTAAGAATTATTATATTAAAGAATAAACATGAATATATAAAATTATTATGTTCAAAAGAGAAAAATGAATAACGAAGAATATGTTAAAGATTTTTTTTTAATAGAAAAGGAATAGCTAAGAATTATTATATTAAAGAATAAACATGAATATATAAAATTATTATGTTCAAAAGAGAAAAATGAATAACGAAGAATATGTTAAGAAGATTTTTTTATTAGAAAAGGAATAGCCAAGAATTATTATATTAAAGAATAAACATGAATATATAAAATTATTATGTTCAAAAAGAGAAAAATGAATAACGAAGAATATGTTAAGAAGATTTTTTTAATAGAAAAGGAATAGCTAAGAATTATTATATTAAAGAATAAACATGAATATATAAAATTATTATGGCTCATGAGAAAAATGAATAACGAAGAATATGTTAAGAAGATTTTTTAAAATAGAAAAGGAATAGCTGTATAGTTCATATATTAAAGAATAAACATGAATATATAAAATTATTATGTTCAAAAGAGAAAAATGAATAAATAAAGAAGGTGTTGTAAGATTTTTTAAAGAAAAGGAATAGCTGAATTATTATTTAAAGAATAAACATGAATATAGTAAAATAGTTATGTTCAAAAGAGAAAAATGAATAACGAAGAATATGTTAAGAAGATTTTTAAAATAGAAAAGGAATAGCTAAGAATTATTATATTAAAGAATAAACATGAATATAAAATTACATGTTCAAAGAGAAAATGAATAACGAAGAATATGTTAAGAAGATTTTTTTAAAATAGAAAAGGAATAGCTAAGAATTATTATATTAAAGAATAAACATGAATATATAAAATTATTATGTTCAAAAGAGAAAAATGAATAACGAAGAATATGTTAAGAAGATTTTTTTAAAATAGAAAAGGAATAGCTAAGAATTATTATATTAAAGAATAAACAGTATATATGTAAAATTATTATGTTCAAAAGAGAAAAAATGAATACGAAGAATATAGCCATAGATTTTTTTAAATAGAAAGGAATAGTCATTGAATTATTGAGGATAAAGAATAAACAGTGAATATATAAAATTATTATGTCTAAAAAGAGAAAAATGAATAACGAAGAATATGTTAAGAAGATTTTTTTTAATAGAAAAGGAATAGCTAAGAATTATTATATTAAAGAATAAACATGAATATATAAAATTATTATGTTCAAAAGAGAAAAATGAATAACGAAGAATATGTTAAGAAGATTTTTTTTAATTAGAAAAGAATAGCTAAGAATTATTATATTAAAGAATAAACATGAATATATAAATTATTATGTCTAAAAGAGAAAATGAATAACGAAGAATATGTTAAGAAGATTTTTTTAATAGAAAAGGAATAGCTAAGAATTATTATATTAAAAAGAATAAACATGAATATATAAAATTATTATGTTCAAAAGAGAAAAAATGAATAACGAAGAATATAAAGAAGATTTTTTTTAATAGAAAGTGAATAGCTAAGAATTATTATATTAAAGAATAAACATGAATATATAAAATTATTATGTTCAAAAGAGAAAAATGAATAATGAAGAATATGTTAAGAAGATTTTTTTTAATAGAAAAGGAATAGCTAAGAATTATTATATTAAAGAATAAACATGAATATAGAAATTATTATGTTCAAAAGAGAAAAATGAATACCGAAGAATATAAGAAGATTTTTTTAAAATAGAAAAGGAATAGCTAAGAATTATTATATTAAAGAATAAACATGAATATATAAAATTATTATGTTCAAAATTGAGAAAAAATGAATACCGAAGAATATTAAGAAGATTTTTTAAAATAGAAAAGGAATAATAAAAGAATTATTATTAAAGAATAAACATGAATATATAAATTATTATGTCTAAAAGAGAAAATGGAAATAACGAAGAATATGTTAAGAAGATTTTTTATTAGAAAAGGAATAGCTAAGAATTATTATATAGAATAAACAGTAGTAGAAATATTATGTTCAAAAGAGAAAATGAATAACGAAGAATATGTTAAGAAGATTTTTTTTAATAGAAAAGGAATAGCTAAGAATTATTATATTAAAGAATAAACAGGACATATAAAATTATTATGTTCAAAAGAGAAAATGAATATAAACGAAGAATATGTTAAGAAGATTTTTTTAATAGAAAAGGAATAGCCAAGAATTATTATATTAAAGAATAAACATGAATATATAAAATTATTATGTTCAAAGAGAAAAATGAATAACGAAGAATATGTTAAGAAGATTTTTTTAATAGAAAAGGAATAGCTAAGAATATTATATTAAAGAATAAACATGAATATATAAATTATTATGTTCAAAAGAGAAAATGAATAACGAAGAATATGTTAAGAAGATTTTTTTTTAATAGAAAAGGAATAGCTAAGAATTATTATATTAAAGAATAAACATGAATATATAAAATTATTATGTTCAAAAGAGAAAAAATGAATAACGAAGAATATGTTAAGAAGATTTTTTTTTAATAGAAAAGGAATAGCTAAGAATTATTATATTAAAGAATAAACATGAATATATAAAATTATTATGTTCAAAGAGAAAATGAATAATTACATTATAAGAAGATTTTTTTAAAATAGAAAAGGAATAGCTAAGAATTATTATATTAAAGAATAAACATGAATATATAAAATTATTATGTTCAAAAAGAGAAAAAATGAATACCGAAGAATATGTTAAGATTTTTTTAAAATAGAAAAGGAATAGCTAAGAATTATTATATTAAAGAATAAACATGAATATATAAAATTATTATGTTCAAAAGAGAAAAATGAATACACGAAGAATATGTGTTAAGAAGATTTTTTTAAAATAGAGGAATAGCTAAGAATTATTATATTAAAAAGAATAAACAGCGAATATATAAAATTATTATGTTCAAAAGAGAAAATGAATAACGAAGAATATGTTAAGAAGATTTTTTTTAATAGAAAAGGAATAGCTAAGAATTATTATATTTAATAAATATGAATATATAAAATATGTTCAAAAGAGAAAATGAATAACGAAGAATATGTTAAGAAGATTTTTTTTTAATAGAAAAGCAGAAGTAAGAATTATTATATTAAAGAATAAACATGAATATATAAAATTATTATGTTCAAAAGAGAAAATGAATAACGAAGAATATGTTAAGAAGATTTTTTTTTTTTAATAGAAAAGGAATAGCAAGAATTATTATATTAAAGAATAAACATGAATATATAAAATTATTATGTTCAAAAGAGAAAAATGAATAACGAAGAATATGTTAAGAAGATTTTTTTTAATAGAAAAGGAATAGCTAAGAATTATTATATTAAAGAATAAACATGAATATATAAAATTATTATGTTCAAAGAGAAAATAGTCAACGAAGAATATGTTAAGAAGATTTTTTTAATAGAAAAGGAATAGCTAAGAATTATTATATTAAAGAATAAACATGAATATATAAAATTATGTTCAAAAGAGAAAAATGAATGAATTAAATATTAATATGTTAAGAAGATTTTTTTAATAGAAAAGGAATAGCTAAGAATTATTATATTAAAGAATAAACATGAATATATAAAATTATTATACTAAAAGAGAAAATGAATAACGAAGAATATGTTAAGAAGATTTTTTTTTAATAGAAAAGGAAAGAAGTAAGAATTATTATATTAAAGAATAAACATGAATATAAAATTATTAGTTCAAAAGAGAAAATGAATAACGAAGAATATGTTAAGAAGATTTTTTTAAAATAGAAAAGGAATAGCTAAGAATTATTATATTAAATAATAAAGTGATGAATATATAAAATTATTATGTTCAAAAGAGAAAAGAATATTAAATAATATGTTAAGAAGATTTTTTTAAAATAGAAAAGGAATAGCTAAGAATTATTATATTAAAGAATAAACATGAATATATAAAATTATTATGTTCAAAAGAGAAAATGCATATTTAAGAATATGTTAAGAAGATTTTTTTTTTAATAGAAAAGGAATAGCTAAGAATTATTATATTAAAGAATAAACATGAATATATAAAATTATTATGTTCAAAAGAGAAAAATGAATAACGAAGAATATGTTAAGATTTTTTTAATAGAAAAGGAATAGCTAAGAATTATTATATTAAAGAATAAACATGAATATATAAAATTATTATGTTCAAAAGAGAAAAATGAATAACGAAGAATATGTTAAGAAGATTTTTTTAATAGAAAAGGAATAGCTAAGAATTATTATATTAAAGAATAAACATGAATATATAAAATTATTATGTTCAAAAGAGAAAAATGAATAACGAAGAATATGTTAAGAAGATTTTTGTGTGAAGGTGAAATATAAGAATATAGATATTAAAGAATAAACATGAATATATAAAATTATTATGTTCAAAAGAGAAAAAATGAATAACGAAGAATATGTTAAGAAGATTTTTTAAAAATAGAAAAGGAATAGCTAAGAATTATTATATTAAAGAATAAACATGAATATATAAAATTATTATGTTCAAAAGAGAAAATGAATAACGAAGAATATGTTAAGAAGATTTTTTTAAAATAGAAAAGCGAATAGCTAAGAATTATTATATTAAAGAATAACATGAATATATAAAATTATTATGTGTTCAAAAGAGAAAAATGAATAATCTAATACTATGTTAAGAAGATTTTTTTTAATAGAAAAGAATAGCTAAGAATTATTATATTAAAGCATAAATAAAGAATATATAAAATAGACAGGTTCAAAAGAGAAAATGAAAGTGAATGAAGAATATAAAAGATGCAATAAGTAATAGCTAAGAATTATTAGGATGTGAAGAATAAACATGAATATATAAAATTATTATGTTCAAAAGATGAAAAAATGAATAACGAAGAATATGTTAAGAAGATTTTTTTAAAATAGAAAAGGAATAGCTAAGAATTATTATATTAAAGAATAAACATGAATATATAAAATTATTATGTTCAAAGAGAAAAATGAATAACGAAGAATATGTTAAGAAGATTTTTTTTAATAGAAAAGGAATAGCTAAGAATTATTATATTAAGAATAAACATGAATATATAAAATTATTATGTTCAAAGAGAAAATGAATAACGAAGAATATGTTAAGAAGATTTTTTTTAATAGAAAAGGAATAGCTAAGAATTATTATATTAAAGAATAAACATGAATATATAAAATTATTAGGTTCAAAAGAGAAAAATGAATAACGAAGAATATGTTAAGAAGATTTTTTTTTAATAGAAAAGGAATAGCTAAGAATTATTATATTAAAGAATAAAACATGAATATATAAAATTATTAGCTGTAAAGATAAAAATAATAATCAAAAGAAATATATAAAGATTTTTAAAGAAGTAACAGTTGGAAGAATTACAAGAGATAAAGAATAAACAGTAGAATATATAAAATTATTATGTTCAAAAGAGAAAATGAATATTAAATAATATGTTAAGTAAGATTTTTTGTGAAAAGAATAGCTACAATTATTATATGAATAAAACATGAATATATAAAATTATTATGTTCAAAAGAGAAAAATGAATAAACTAAGAACAGTAAAGGTAATGTAAGATTTTTTAAAATAGAAAAGGAATAGCTAAGAATTATTATATTAAAGAATAAACATGAATATATAAAATTATTGTATGTAAAAAAGAGAAAATGAATAACGAAGAATATGTTAGAAGATTTTTTTTTAATAGAAAAGGAATAGCTAAGAATTATTATAATAAGAATAAACATGAATATAAAATTATGTTCAAAAGAGAAAAATGAATAACGAAGAATATGTTAAGAAGATTTTTTTAAAATAGAAAAGGAATAGCTTTTCAAGAATTATTATATTAAAGAATAAACATGAATATATAAAATTATTGGTGTTCAAAAGAGAAAATGAATAACGAAGAATATGTTAAGAAGATTTTTTAAAATAGAAAAGGAATAGCTAAGAATTATTATATTAAAGAATAAACATGAATATATAAAATTATTATGTTCCAAAAGAGAAAATGAATAACGAAGAATATGTTAAGAAGATTTTTTTTTAATAGAAAAGGAATAGTTAAGAGAATGGTTAGATGGTGTATACAAATGTGAATATAAAATTATTATGTTCAAAAGAGAAAAATGAATAACGAAGAATATAAAAGAAGATTTTTTTAATAGAAAAGGAATTGAAGCAGAATTATTATATTAAAGAATAAACATGAATATATAAAATTATTATACCCAAAAGAGAAAAATGAATAACGAAGAATATGTTAAGAAGATTTTTTTTAATAGAAAAGGAATAGCTAAGAATTATTATATTAAAGAATAAACATGAATATATAAAATTATTATGTTCAAAAGAGAAAATGAATAACGAAGAATATATAATATTTTTTAAAATAGAAAAGGAATAGCTAAGAATTATTATATTAAAGAATAAACATGAATATATAAAATTATTATGTTCAAAAGAGAAAAATGAATAACGAAGAATATGTTAAGAAGATTTTTTTAAAATAGAAAAAGGAATAGCTAAGAATTATTATATTAAAGAATAAACATGAATATAAAATTATTATGTTCAAAAGAGAAAAATGAATAACGAAGAATATGTTAAGAAGATTTTTAAAATAGAAAAGGAATAGCTAAGAATTATTATATTAAAGAATAAACATGAATATATAAAATTATTATGTTCAAAAGAGAAAAATGAATAACGAAGAATATGTTAAGAAGATTTTTTTAATAGAAAAGGAATAGCTAAGAATTATATTAAAGAATAAACATGAATATATAAAATTATTATATTCAAAAGAGAAAAATGAATAACGAAGAATATGTTAAGAAGATTTTTTTTAATAGAAAAGGAATAGCTAAGAATTATTATATTAAAGAATAAACATGAATATATAAAATTATTATGTTCATGAAAAGAGAAAAATGAATAACGAAGAATATGTTAAGAAGATTTTTTTAATAGAAAGCGAATAGCTAAGAATATTATATTAAAGAATAAACATGAATATATAAAATTATTATGTTCAAAAGAGAAAAAAATGAATAAATAAGAATATGTTAAGAAGATTTTTTAAAATAGAAAAGGAATAGCTAAGAATTATATTAAAGAATAAACACACTAGAAATTATGTTCAAAAGAAAATGAATAACGAAGAATATGTTAAGAAGATTTTTTTAAAATTAGAAAAGAATAACAGCTAAGAATTATTATATTAAAGAATAAATATGAATATATAAAATTATTATGTTCAAAAGAGAAAAATGAATAACGAGAATATGTTAAGAAGATTTTTTTAAATAGAAAAGGAATAGCTAAGAATTATTATATTAAAGAATAAACATGAATATATAAAATTATTATGTTCAAAAGAGAAAAATGAATAACGAAGAATATGTTAAGAAGATTTTTTTAAAATAGAAAAGGAATAGCTAAGAATTATTATATTAAAGAATAAACATGAATATATAAAATTATTATGTTCAAAAGAGAAAAATGAATAACGAAGAATATGTTAAGAAGATTTTTTTAAAATAGAAAAGGAATAGCTAAGAATTATTATATTAAAGAATAAACATGAATATATAAAATTATTGCGTTCAAAAGATATAAAAATGAATACCGAAGAATATGTTAAGAAGATTTTTTTAAATAGAAAAGGAATAAGCTAAGAATTATTATATTAAAGAATAAACATGAATATATAAAATTATTATGTTCAAAAGAGAAAATGAATAACGAAGAATATGTTAAGAAGATTTTTTTTAATAGAAAAGGAATAGCTAAGAATTATTATATTAAAGAATAAACATGAATATATAAAATTATTATGTTCAAAAGAGAAAAATGAATAACGAAGAATATGTTAAGAAGATTTTTAATAGAAAAGGAATAGCTAAGAATTATTATATTAAAGAATAAACATGAATATATAAAATTATTATGTTCAAAAGAGAAATGAATAACGAAGAATATGTTAAGAAGATTTTTTTTTAATAGAAAAGGAATAGCTAAGAATTATTATATTAAAGAATAAACATGAATATATAAAATTATTATGTTCAAAAGAGAAAAAATGAATAACGAAGAATATGTTAAGAAGATTTTTTTAATAGAAAAGGAATAGCTAAGAATTATTATATTAAAGAATAAACATGAATATATAAAATTATTATGTTCAAAAGAGAAAAATGAATAACGAAGAATATGTTAAGAAGATTTTTTTTAATAGAAAAGGAATAGCTAAGAATATTATATTAAAGAATAAACATGAATATATAAAATTATTAGGTTCAAAAGAGAAAAATGAATACCGAAGAATATGTTAAGAAGATTTTTTTAAAATAGAAAAGGAATAGCTAAGAATTATTATATTAAAGAATAAACATGAATATATAAAATTATTATGTCTAAAAGAGAAAAAATGAATAATGAAGAATATGTTAAGAAGATTTTTTTAAAATAGAAAAGGAATAGCTAAGAATTATTATATTAAAGAATAAACATGAATATATAAAATTATTATGTTCAAAAGAGAAAAATGAATAACGAAGAATATGTTAAGAAGATTTTTTTAAATAGAAAAGGAATAGCTAAGAATTATTATATTAAAGAATAAACATGAATATATAAAATTATTATGTTCAAAAGAGAAAAATGAATAACGAAGAATATGTTAAGAAGATTTTTAAAATAGAAAAGGAATAGCTAAGAATTATTATATTAAAGAATAAACATGAATATATAAAATTATTATGTTCAAAAGAGAAAATGAATACCGAAGAATATGTTAAGAAGATTTTTTTAAAAATAGAAAAGGAATAGCTAAGAATTATTATATTAAAGAATAAACATGAATATATAAAATTATTATGTTCAAAAGAGAAAATGAATACCGAAGAATATGTTAAGAAGATTTTTAAAATAGAAAAGGAATAGCCAAGAATTATTATATTAAAGAATAAACATGAATATATAAAATTATTATGTTCAAAAGAGAAAAATGAATAACGAAGAATATGTTAAGAAGATTTTTTTAAAATAGAAAAGGAATAGCTAAGAATTATTATATTAAAGAATAAACATGAATATATAAAATTATTATGTTCAAAAGAGAAAAATGAATAACGAAGAATATGTTAAGAAGATTTTTTTAAAATAGAAAAGGAATAGCTAAGAATTATTATATTAAAGAATAAACATGAATATATAAAATTATTATGTCTAAAAGAGAAAAATGAATAACGAAGAATATGTTAAGAAGATTTTTAAAATAGAAAAGGAATAGCTAAGAATTATTATATTAAAGAATAAACAGCGATGATATAAAATTATTGATAATCAGAAAAAGAGAAAAATGAATACCAAGAATATGTTAAGAAGATTTTTTAAAATATAAGTATGAATAGCTAAGAATTATTATATTGAAGAATAAACATTAATATATAAAATTGTTATGTTCAGTAAAAGAGAAAATGAATACCGAAGAATTATGTTAAGAAGATTTTTAAAATAGAAAGGGAATAGTTGTATGAATTGTTATATTAAAGAATAAAATTACACAAGATATAAAATATTATGTTCAAAAAAGAGAAAATGAATAAATTAACGTTAAGATTCTTTTGAATAAGAAAGTAAATAGCTAAGAATTATTATATTAAAGAATACATGAATATATAAAATTATTATGTTCAAAAGAGAAAAATGAATAACGAAGAATAAAAATAAGAAGATTTTTTTTTTTTTAGAAGAATAGCTAAGAATATTATGATAAAGAATGTCTTGAATATATAAAATTATTGTTCTTAAAAAGAGAAAAATGAATAACGAAATAACATGTTAAGAGATTTTTTTTTTAATAAAAGTAGGAAATAAGAAATTATTGAGACAAAAGAATAAACATGAATATATAAAATTTATTGTTCAAAAGAGAAAAATGGACAACGAAGAACACTAGTATAAGAAGATTTTTTAAAATACAGAAAGGAATAGCTGTAGAATATTATGTATTTTTAGTAGAATAAACATGAATATATAAAATTATAGGTTTAAAAGACAAAAATGAATAACGAAGAATACAAGGAAGATTTTTAAAATAGAAAAGGAATAGCAAGAATTATTATATTAAAGAAATAAACATGAATATATAAATTATGTTCAGTGAGAAATTGAAGAACAAAGAATATGTTAAGAAGATTTTTTTAAAATAGAAAAGGAATAGCTAAGAATTATTATATTAAAGAATAAAACATGAATATATAAAATTATTATGTTCAAAAGAGAAAATGAATATTGAAGAATATGTTAAGAAGATTTTTAAAATAAAGAATAGCTAAGAATTATTATATTTATGAATAAACACAATATATAAAATTATGTTCTTATAGTAAACACAATCTTAAAGAATAATGTTATTAAATAGATTTTTTAAAAGAGAAAAAGAATATGAAGAATTATTATATTAAAGAATAAACTATTGAATATATAAAATTGTGTTCAAAAGAGAAAACAATGTATCTGAAGAATATATGTTGCTAAGATTTTTTAAATATATGTTAACAATAAGAATATTGAGATAAATAATAAATGATGAATATATAAAAATGATAGAACAAAAGAGAAAACTAATAACTGGAAAGAATAAAAGAAGATTTTTTTAATGAAAAGGAATATTGAATTTATTAATTAAAGAATGTTAGCTGAATATATAAAATTATTATGTCTAAAAAGAGAAAATGAATAACGAAGAATATGTTAAGCAAGATTTTTTTTTTAGAAAGAATAGCTAAGTGAAATCATTTACAGTATCAAACATGAATATATAAAATTATTATACTAAAAATATGGAAAACAACAACTAAATATCATAAGTAATAAGACTTTTTTAACAGAAAAGGAAATAATGAATTTATTATATTAAAGAATAAACATGAATATATAAAATTATGCACCAAAAGAGAAAAAACATAACAACTAATTAAGGTTAAGAAGATTTTTTTAACAGGAAAAGTGAATAGCTAAGAACTACATGTTTAAAGAATAAACATGAATATATATTCATAGGAAACCAAAAGAGAAAAACATTGAATCAAAGAAGAAAGCTATTAAAATTTTCTAATAGAAAAAGGTAATAAGAACATATAATAAATACAACATGAATATGTATGTGTGTTCATATTATGTTCAAAAGAGAAAATGAATATCAATACAGTTAAGAAGATTTTTTTAAAATAGAAAAGGAATACAGAATTGTTATATTAAAGAATAAACAAGGAATATATAAAATTATGTCTTAAAAAGAGAAAAATAACTACCTGAAGAATATAGATAAAGATTTTTAAAATAGAAAAGGAATAGCTAAGAATTAAGACAAAGAATAAACATGAATATATAAAATTATTATGTTCAAAATAGAAAATGGAATACCATGAATATGCTAAGATTTTTTTAAAATAAAGTAATAAACACAAGAATTATTATATTAAAGAATAAACATGAATATATAAAAATTATTATACTATGAGAAAAATGAATAACGAAGAATATGTTAAGAAGATTTTTAAAATAGAAAAGGAATACAATGTAAGAATTAGCTATATGAAGAATGTGTACACGAATATATAAAATTATTATGTTCATGAAATGAATGAAGAAGACAATAAGAAGATTTTTTTTAAAAATAGAAAAGGAATAGTTAAATTTATTAGATGAAATATAAACATGAATGATATAAATTATTATGTTCAAAAAAAAGAAAATGAATACTGAAGAATAAGTAAGGAAGATTTTTTTAAAAGGAGAATGAATAAATGGAATTATTGATGATGTTGAATAAACATGAATTGGAGAGTAAATATTATGTCTTAAAAAAAAGAGAAAAATAAGGTCAATGAAGAATATACAGAAGATTTTTAAAATGTCAGAAAAGGAATATACAAGAAATTGACATATTAAAGAATAAATGCATAGAACACATAAAAACGATGCCAAGTTCAAAGAGAAAACAGCAACGAAGAATAGGCAGCAGATTTTTTTTAAAAGAAAAAGAATATTAAGAATTATTATTAATAAAAGAATAAACTATAGAATACATGTAAAATCATTATGTTCAAAAGAGAAAATGAATAACGAAATAATATGTTAAGAAGATTTTTTTTAAATGAAAAAGGAATAGCTAAGAATTATTATATGAAGAATTAAACATGAATATATAAAATTATTATGTTCAAAAGAGAAAAATGAATACTGTAGCTAGTATGTTAAGAAGATTTTTTAAATAGAAATAACAGCTAAGAATTATTATATGAAGTAATAAACATGAAGTTAGCATGTAAAATTATTATGTTCAAAAGTATATGTAAATGAATAATGAAGAATATGTTAAGAAGATTTTTAAAATAGAAAAGGAATATGTTATGAATTATTATATTAAAGAATAAACATGAATATAAGTAAAATTATTATGTTCAAAAGAGAAATGAATAAATCTAAAGGAATATGTTAAGAAGATTTTTTAAAATTAGAAAAGAATAGTATAATTATTATTAAAAAGAATAAACATAGAAGATATACAAAATTATTATGTTCAAAAAGAAAAATGAACAATTTAATATCATGTTAAGGATTTTTTAGAAAATAGAAGATAAAGAATTATTATACAAAAGAATAAACATGAATATATGTAACTATTATGGAAACCAAAAGAGAAAAATAATACCGAAGAATAGTGTTATTAGAAGATTTTTTTAAAATAGAAAGGAACACAAGAATTATTATATTAAAGAATAAAGATAATGAATTATATGTGATCATTATGTTCAAAAGAGAAAAATGAATAACGAAGAATATAATAAGAAGATTTTAAAATAGAAAAGGAAAGAATAAGAATCATTATATTAAAGAAGGAAACATAATACATAAAATACAGTTCAAAAGAGAAATTTAATAACGAAGAATAGCATAAGAATGATTTTTTTAAAATAGAAAAGGGAATAGCTAAGAATTATTATATTAAAGAATAAACATGACAATATATAAATTATTAACAAAAGAGAAAAATGAATAACGAAGTACAGTGTTAAGAAGATTTTAAAACAGAAAAGGAATAGCTGTATTAATTATTATATTAAAGAATAAACATGAATATATAAAATACACAGTTCAAAAGAGAAAAATAATACCTGAAGAATATGTTAAGGCATTTTAAAATAGAAAAAGGAATAGCTAAGAATTAAGGAGATAAAAGAATAAACATGAATATATAAAAATTATTAAAACAAAAAAGAGTGAAAAATGAATAACAAGAATATAGAAGATTTTTTAAATAGAAAATAAATAATGTATAATTATTATATTAAAGAATAAATGAATATATAAAATTATTATGTTCCAAGAGAAAAATAATAACTATAGCAATGATGCAGCATAAAGATTTTTAAAATAGAAAAGGAATAAATATACAAGAATATTATATTAAAGAATAAATGTTTAATTATATAAAATTATTATGCTGCTAAAAGAGAAAACAATAACGAAGAATATGTTAAGAAGATTTTAAATAGAAAAGGAAATAGTTAAGAATTATTATATTAAAGAATAAACATTAACAGTATAAAATTATTATGGTTCAAAAGAGAAAAATGAATAATTTGAAGAATATGTTAAGAAGATTTTAAAATAGAAAATAAATAGCTTAAGAATTACTATGATGTTAACAGCAATAATTACAAAATTATTAGAAACTGTTGAAAATGAATACCCTGAAGAATATGTTAAGAAGATTTTTTTAAAATAGAAAAGAATATGAATGATGATAATAAAGAATAAAACAATATATAAAATTATTATGTGGAAAATGAATACTCTAAGAATATGTTAAGAAGATTTTAAAATAGAAAAGGAATAAGCAAGAATACATATTGTTGAATAAATATGAATATATAAAATTATTATGTTCAAAGAGAAAATGAATAAACGTAATATACAAAGATTTTTTAAATAGAAAAGGAAATAGCTAAGAATTATTATACAAGAATAAAACATGAATAGGAGTGTAAAATTATTATGTTCAAAAGAGAAAATGAATAACGAAATAATGATGGCATAAAGATTTTTTAAAATAGAAAAGGAAGAAATAAATTATTATATTAAAATAAATAAAATGAATATATAAAATTATGTTCAAAAGAGAAAACTAACAACGAAGAATATGTTAAGAAGATTTTTTTAAAATAGAAAAATAGAAATAGCTATACCTGAATATATTAGAATAAACATGAATATATAAAATTATTATACCAAAAGAGAAAATGAATAACGAAGACAAAGAAGAAGATTTTTAAAATAGAAAGTGAAATTTAGCTAAAGAATTAGCTATATTAAAGAATACAACATGAATATATAAAATTATTAGAACAAGAAGAGAAAATGAATTAACGAAGAAGAATATACAGAGAAGATTTTTAAAATACAGTAGAAATATTGAATTATTAATAAAAAAGAATAAACATGAATATATAAAAATGCTATGTTCAAAAGAGAAAATGAATGAAGAATATGTTAAGAAGATTTTTAAAATAGAAAGGAATAGCTAAAGAATTATTATTAAAGAATAAAACATGAATATATAAAATTATTATGTCTGGGTGGAGAAAAATAATTAAATCTAGAAATAGCAGTTAAGAAGATTTTTTTTAAAATATATATGAAAATAGTCAAGAATTGACATATTAAAGAATAAACATGAATGATATAAAATTACACAAAATTAAAAAGAGAAATGAATAACGAAGAATATGTTAAGAAGATTTTTTAAAATGAGAAAAGGAATAGCTAAGAATGATATATAAAGAATAAATTACTAATAGTAAAATTATTATGTTCAAAAGAGAAAATTATTAATCAAAAGAATATAAACAATAGGATTTTTTTTAAAGGAGAAAAAGGAAGATGCTAAGAATTATTATATTAGTAATAAATATGAATATATAAAATTATTATGTCTAAAAGAGAAAATGAATAACGAAGAATATGTTAAGAAGATTTTTTTTTAACAGAAAAGGAATTAGTTAAGAATTATTATATTAAAGAATAAACATGAATATATAAATGAGCAGTTCAAAAGAGAAAAATTAGAAGAACGAAGAATATGTT
>JBBBDQ010023314.1:0-13350 GCA_037127315.1 Ascarosepion bandense
ATAATAATGTATTTCTCTACACTCATAATAATGTATTTCTCTACACTCATAATACTGTATTTCTCTACACTCATAATAATGTATTTCTCTACCTCACTTAATAATGTATTTCTCTACACTCATATGTATGTATTTCTCTACACTCATAATAATGTATTTTCTCTACACTCATAATAATGTATTTCTCTACACTCATAATAATATTTCTCTACACTCATAATAATGTATTTCTCTACACTCATAATAATGTATTCCTCTACACTCACAATAATGTATTTCTTTACACTCATAATAATCTATTTCTCTACACTCATAATAATGTATTTCTTTACTCATAATAATGTATTTCTCTACACTCATAATAATGTATTTCTCTACACTCATAATAATGTATTTCTCTACTCATAATAATGTATTTCTCTACACTCATAATAATCTATTTCTCTACACTCATAATAATGTATTTTCTCTACACACTCATAATACTTATTTCTCTACACTCATAATAATCTATTTCTCTACACTCATAATAATGTATTTCTCTACACTCATAATAATCTATTTCTCTACACTCATAATAATCTATTTCTCTACACTCATAATAATCTATTTCTCTACATCATAATACTGTATTTCTCTACACTCATAATAATCTATTTCTCTACACTCATAATAATGTATTTATTTACACTCATATGTATTTCTCTACACTCATAATACTGTATTTCTCTACACTCATAATAATGTATTTCTCTGCACTCATAATAATCTATTTCTCTACACTCATAATACTGTATTTCTCTACACTCATAATAATCTATTTCTCTACACTCATAATAATCTATTTCTCTACACTCATAATAATCTATTTCTCTACACTCATAATACTGTATTTCTCTACACTCATAATAATCTATTTCTCTACACTCATAATACTGTTCTCTATCATAATAATCTATTTCTCTACACTCATAATAATCTATTTCTACACTCATAATAATCTATTTCTCTACACTCATAATAATGTATTTCTCTACACTCATAATACTGTATTTCTCTACACTCATATAATCTATTTCTCTACCTCACTTAATAATGTATTTCTCTACACTCATAATAATCTATTTCTCTACCTCATAATAATCTATTTCTCTACACTCATAATACTGTATTTCTCTACACTCATAATAATGTATTTCTCTACACTCATAATAATGTATTTCTCTACACTCATAATAATCTATTTCTCTACCTCATAATAATCTATTTCTCTACACTCATAATAATCCTATTTCTCTACACTCATAATAATGTATTTCTCTACACTCATAATACTGTATTTCTCTACACTCATAATAATGTATTTCTCTACACTCATAATAATCTATTTCTCTACACACATAATAATGTATTTCTCTACACTCATAATAATGTATTTCTCTACACTCATAATACTGTATTTCTCTACACTCATAATAATGTATTTCTCTACACTCATAATAATCTATTTCTCTACACTCATAATAATGTATTTCTCTACACTCATAATAATGTATTTCTCTACACTCATAATAATGTATTTCTCTACACTCATAATAATGTATTTCTCTTCACTCATAATAATGTATTTCTCTACACTCATAATAATGTATTCCTCTACCACTCACAATAATGTATTTCTTTACACTCGTAACTATAATCTATTTCTCTACACTCATAATAATGTATTTCTTTACACTCATAATAATGTATTTCTCTCTCCTGTAATGTATTTCTCTACACTCATAATAATGTATTTCTCTGCCTCTTAATAATGTATTTCTGCTCCTGATAATCTATTTCTCTACACTCATAATAATGTATTTCTCTACACTCATAATAATGTATTCCTCTACACTCATAATAATGTATTTCTCTACACTCATAATAATGTATTTCTCTACACTCATAATAATGTATTTCTCTACACTCATAATAATGTATTTCTCTACCTCATAATAATCTATTTCTCTACACTCATAATAATCTATTTCTCTACACTCATAATAATGTGTATTTCTCTACACTCATAATAATGTATTTCTCTACACTCATAATAATGTATTTCTCTACACTCATAATAATCTTATTTCTCTACACTCATAATAATGCTTTGTATTTCTCTACACTCATAATAATCTATTTCTCTACACTCATAATAATGTATTTCTTTACACTCATAATAATGTATTTCTCTACTCCTTAATAATGTATTTCTCTACCTCATAATAATCTGGCTATCTCCCACTCATAATAATCTATTTCTCTACACTCATAATAATGTATTTCTTTACACTCGCATCATGTATTTCTCTACATAAACGTCTGTTTCTCCTACCTCATAATAATCTATTTCTCTACACTCATAATAATGTATTTCTCTACACTCATAATAATGTATTTCTCTACACTCATAATAATCTATTTCTCTACACTCATAACTCATGTATTCTCCCTCTACCTCCTGTGTATACACCTCTACACTCATAATAATGTATTTCTCTACACTCTTAATAATGTATTTCTCTACACTCATAATAATCTATTTCTCTACACTCATAATAATCTATTTCTCTACACTCATAATAATGTATTTCTCTACACTCATAATAATGTATTTCTCTACCTCATAATAATCTATTTCTCTACACTCATAATAATGTATTTCTCTACACTCATAATAATGTATTTCTCTACACTCATAATAATGTATTTCTCTACACTCATAATAAGGTATTTCTCTACACTCATAATAATCTATTTCTCTACACTCATAATAATCTATTTCTCTACACTCATAATAATGTGTTTTCTCTACATATATGCCTGTATTTCTCTACACTCATAATAATGTATTTCTCTACACTCATAATAATCTATTTCTCTACACTCATAATAATGTATTTCTCTACACTCATAATAATGTATTTCTCTACACTCATAATAATCTATTTCTCTACACTCATAATAATGTATTTCTCTACACTCATAATAATGTATTTCTCTACACTCATAATAATGTATTTCTCTACACTCATAATAATGTGTTCTCTACACTCATAATAATGTATTTCTCTACACTCATAATAATGTATTTCTCTACACTCACAATAATGTATTTCTTTACACTCATAATAATCTATTTCTCTACACTCATAATAATGTATTTCTTTACACTCATAATAATACCATTTCCTCTACACTCATAATAATGTATTTATATTTCCTCATAATAAATCTATTTCTCTACACTCATAATAATCTATTTCTCTACACTCATAATAATCTATTTCTCTACCTCATAATAATCTATTTCTCTTTCTACACTCATAATAATGTATTTCTCTACACTCATAATAATGTATTCCTCTACACTCATAATAATAATTTTCTACTCATAATAATGTATTCCTCTACACTCATAATAATGTATTTCTTTACACTCATAATAATGTATTTCTCTACACTCATGTATGTATTCTCTACACTCATAATAATGTATTTCTTTACACTCATAATAATGTATTTCTCTACACTCATAATAATCTATTTCTCTACACTCATAATAATGTATTTCTCTATGTAATAATGTATTTCTCTACACTCATAATAATCTATTTCTCTACACTCATAATAATGTATTTCTCTACACTCATAATAATGTATTTCTCTACACTCATAATAATGTATTTCTCTACACTCATAATAATGTTCTCTACCTCATAATAATGTATTTCTCTATACACTCTGTAATAATCTATTTCTCTGCCTCATAATAATCTATTTCTCTACACTCATATTAATGTATTTCTCTACTCATAATAATGTATTTCTCTACACTCATAATAATGTATTTATCTCCACTGTAATCTGTTTACTCTCCTCATAATAATGTATTTCTCTACACTCATAATAATGTATTTCTTTGCTCATAATAATCTATTTCTCTACCTCATAATAATGTGTTCTCACCTCATAATAATGTATTTCTCTACACTCATAATAATCTATTTCTCTACACTCATAATAATGTATTTCTCTACACTCATAATAATGTATTTCTCTACACTCATATAATCTATTTCTCTACACTCATAATAATGTATTTTTCTCTACACTCATAATAATGTGTTCTCTCCTCCATAATAATGTATTTCTCTACACTCTCATAATAATCTATTTCTCTACTCCAATAATGTATTTTCTCTACACTCATAATAATGTATTTCTTTACACTCATAATAATCTATTTCTCTACACTCATAATAATGTATTTCTCTGCACTCATAATAATGTATTTCTCTACACTCATAATAATCTGTTCTCTACACTCATAATAATGTATTTCTCTACACTCATAATGTATTTCTCTACACTCATAATAATGTATTTCTCTACTCATAGCCATGTATTTCTCTACACTCATAATAATGTATTTCTTTACACTCATAATAATATATTTCTCTACACTCATAATAATCTGTTACTCACTCTACTAATAATGTATTTCTCTACACTCATAATAATGTATTTCTCTACACTCATAATAATCTGTTCTCTACACTCATAATGTATTTCTCTACACACTCATAAATAATGTATTTCTCTACACTCATAATAATCTATTTCTCTACACTCATAATAATGTATTTCTCTCACTCATAATAATGTATTTCTCTACCACTCATAATAATGTGTTCTCTCACTCATAATAATGTATTTCTTTACACTCATAATAATGTGATTTCTCTACATAATAATATGTATTTTCTCTCCCCACTCTTAATAATATGTTTCTCACTCACTAATAATGTATTTCTTTACACTCATAATAATGTATTTCTCTACACTCATAATACTGTGTTCTCTACCTCTTAATAATGTATTTCTCTACAACTCATATGTGTATTCTCCCATCATAAACAATCTATTTCTCTACACTCATAATAATCTGTTCTCTACACTCATAATATTGTATTTCCTCTCACACTCATAATAATCTATTCTCTACTCTTTTAATAATGTATTTCTCTACACTCATAATAATGTATTTTCTCTACACTCACATAATAATCTATTTCTCTACCTCATAATAATGTATTTCTCTACACTCACTTAATAATGTATTTCTCTACACTCATAATAATGTATTTCTCTACCTCCCCTTAATAATCTGTTCTCTACACTCATAATAATCTATTTCTCTACACTCATAATAATCTATTTCTCTACACTCATAATAATCTATTTCTCTACCTTCATAATAATCTATTTCTCTACACTCATAATAATCTATTTCTCTACACTCATAATAATGTATTTCTCTACACTCATAATAATGTTTATACCTCATAATAATCTATTTCTCTACACTCATAATAATGTATTTATACAACACTCATAATAATGTATTTCTCTACACTCATAATAATGTATTTCTCTACACTCACTGTATGTTTCTCTACACTCATAATAATGTATTTCTCTACACTCATAATAATCTATTTCTCTACACTCATAATAATCTATTTCTCTACACTCATAATAATGTATTTCTCTACACTCACTGTCATGTATTTCTCTACACTCATAATAATGTATTTCTCTACACTCATAATAATGTATTTCTCTACACTCATACTTTCTTGTGTTCTCTACACTCATAATAAGGTATTTCTCTACCTCTATCAGTATTTCTCACTCATAATAATCTATTTCTCTACACTCATAATAATGTATTTCTCTACACTCATAATACTGTATTTCTCTACACTCATAATAATGTGTTCTCTACCTCACTAATAATCTATTTCTCCACACTCATAATAATGTATTTCTCTACACTCATAATGTATTTCTCTACACTCATAATAATCTATTTCTCTACACTCATAATAATATGTTCTCTACCACTCACCAAACAATATATTCCTCTACACTCATAATAATGTATTTCTCTACACTCATAATAATGTATTCTCTACACTCATAATAATGTATTTCTCTACACTCATAATAATGTATTTCTCTACACTCACAATAATGTATTTCTTTACACTCCTTAATAATCTATTTCTCTACACTCATAATAATGTATTTCTTTACACTCATAATAATGTATTTCTCTACACTCATAATAATGTATTTCTTCACACTCATAACTGTCCTTTCTCTACACTCATAATAATGTATTTCTCTACACTCATAATAATGTATTCTCTACACTCATAATAATGTATTATATACCACTCATAATAATGTATTTCTCTACACTCATAATAATGTATTTCTCCACTCATAATAATCTATTTCTCTACACTCATAATAATGTATTTCTCTACACTCATAATAATCTATTTCTCTACCACTCATAATAATCTATTTCTCTACTCATAATAATGTATTTCTCTACACTCATAATAATGTATTTCTCTACACTCATAATAATGTATTTCTCTACACTCATAATAATGTATTTCTCTACACTCATAATAATGTATTTGTCTACCTCATAATAATGTATTTCTCTACACTCTTAGTATAATGTGTTTCTCTACACTCATAATAATGTATTTCTCTTTACACTCATAATAATCTATTTCTCTACTCATAATAATGTATTTCTCTACACTCATAATAATGTATTTCTCTACACTCATAATAATGTATTTCACTACACTCATAATAATGTATTTCTCTACCCATCATAATAATGTATTTCTCTACACTCATAATAATGTATTTCTCTACACTCATAATAATGTATTTCTCTACACTCATAATAATCTATTTCTCTACACTCATAATAATGTATTTCTCTACACTCATAATAATGTATTTCTCTACCTCATAATAAATGCATATTTCTCTACCACTCATAATAATGTGTTCTCTACACTCATAATAATGTATTTCTCTACACTCATAATAATCTATTTCTCTACACTCATAATAATGTATTTCTCTACACTCATAATAATGTATTTCTCTACACTCATAATAATCTCATTTCTCTACACTCATAATAATCTATTTCTCTACCTCATAATAATCTATTCTCTACACTCATAATAATGTATTTCCTACACTCATAATAATGTATTTCTCTACACTCATAATAATGTATTTCTCTACACTCATAATAATGTATTTCTCTACACTCATAATAATCTATTTCTCTACACTCATAATAATGTATTTCTTTACCTCATAATAATGTATTTCTCTACACTCATAATAATATTATTTCTACACTCATAATAATGTATTTCTCTACACTCATAATAATGTATTTCTCTACACTCATAATAATCTATTTCTCTACACTCATAATAATGTATTTCTCTCACACTCATAATAATGTGTTTCACACTCACTTAATAATCTGTTCTCTACACTCATAATAATCTATTCTCTACACTCATAATAATCTATTTCTCTACACTCATAATAATCTATTTCTCTACTCATAATAATGTATTTCTCTACCTCCCTTAATAATCTATTTCTCTACACTCATAATAATCTATTTCTCTACACTCATAATAATGTATTTCTCTACACTCTTAATAATCTATTTCTCTACACTCATAATAATCTATTTCTCTACACTCCCCATAATAATGTATTTCTCTACACTCATAATAATCTATTTCTCTACCTCATAATAATCTATTTCTCTACCTCATAATAATCTATTTCTCTACACTCATAATAATCTATTTCTCTACACTCATAATAATCTATTTCTCTACACTCATAATAATCTATTTCTCTACACTCATAATAATGTATTTCTCACCTCATAATAATGTATTTCTCTACACTCATAATAATCTATTTCTCTACACTCATAATAATGTGTTCTCTACACTCATAATAATGTATTTCTCTACACTCATAATAATGTATTTCTCTACACTCATAATAATCTATTTCTCTACACTCATAACAATCTATTTCTCTACACTCATAATAATCTATTTCTCTACACTCATAATAATGTATTTCTCTACCTCATAATAATATTATTTCTCTACACTCATAATAATCTATTTCTCTACACTCATAATAATGTGTTCTCTACCTCCATAATAATGTATTTCTCTACACTCATAATAATGTATTTCTCTACACTCATAATAATGTATTTCTCTACACTCATAATAATCTGTTCTCTACACTCATAATAATCTATTTCTCTACACTCATAATAATCTATTTCTCCTACCTCATAATAATGTATTTCTCTACCTCATAATAATGTATTTCTCTACACTCATAATAATCTATTTCACTATTACACTCATAATAATGTATTTCTCTACACTCATAATAATGTATTTCTCTACACTCATAATAATCTATTTCTCTACACTCATAATAATGTATTTCTCCCCTGCACTCATAATAATGTATTTCTCTACACTCATAATAATGTATTTCTCTACCTCATAATAATGTATTTCTCTACTCATAATAATCTATTTCTCTACTACTCATAATAATCTATTTCTCTACACTCATAAAAATCTATTTCTCTACACTCATAATAATGTATTTCACTATACACTCATAATAATGTATTTCTCTACACTCATAATAATGTATTTCTCTACACTCATAATAATGTATTTCTCTACACTCATAATAATCTATTTCTCTACACTCATAATAATCTATTTCACTCTACACTCATAATAATCTATTTCTCTACACTCATAATAATCTATTTCTCTACACTCATAATAATGTATTTCTCTACACTCATAATAATCTATTTCTCTACACTCATAATAATCTATTTCTCTACACTCATAATAATGTATTTCTCTACACTCATAATAATCTATTTCTCTACACTCATAATAATCTATTTCTCTACACTCATAATAATGTATTTCTCTACACTCATAATAATCTATTATTTCTCTACACTCATAATAATCTATTTCTCTACACTCATAATAATCTATTTCTCTACCCTCACCAATAATCTATTTCTCTACACTCATAATAATGTAATTTTCTCTACACTCATAATAATCTATTTCTCTACACTCATAATAATCTATTTCTCACTCATAATAATGTATTTCTCTACACTCATAATAATGTATTTCTCTACACTCATAATAATCTATTTCTCTACACTCATAATAATGTATTTCTCTACACTCATAATAATGTATTTCTCTACACTCATAATAATGTATTTCTCTACACTCATAATAATCTATTTCTCTACACTCATAACAATCTATTTCTCTACACTCATAATAATCTATTTCTCTACACTCATAATAATGTATTTCTCTACACTCATAATAATGTATTTCTCTACACTCATAATAATCTATTTCTCTACCTCATAATAATGTATTTCTCTACACTCATAATAATGTATTTCTCTACACTCATAATAATGTATTTCTCTACACTCATAATAATGTATTTCTCTACACTCATAATAATCTCTTTCTCTACCTCATAATAATCTATTTCTCTACACTCATAATAATGTATTTCTCTACACTCATAATAATGTATTTCTCTACACTCATAATAATCTATTTCTCTACACTCATAATAATGTATTTCTCTACCACACTCATAATAATGTATTTCTCTACACTCATAATAATCTATTTCTCTACACTCATAATAAATGTATTTCTCTACACTCATAATAATGTATTTCTCTACACTCATAATAATGTATTTCTCTACACTCATAATAATGTATTTCTCTACACTCATAATAATCTATTTCTCTACACTCATAATAATCTATTTCTCTACACTCATAATAATCTATTTCTCTACACTCATAATAATGTATTTCTCTACACTCATAATAATGTATTTCTCTACACTCATAATAATGTATTTCTCTACACTCATAATAATGTATTTCTCTACACTCATAATAATCTATTTCTCTACACTCATAATAATCTATTTCTCTACACTCATAATAATGTATTTCTCTACACTCATAATAATATGACTTTTCTCTACACTCATAATAATATATTTCTACACTCATAATAATGTATTTCTCTACACTCATAATAATGTATTTCTCTGCACTCATAATAATGTATTTCTCTACACTCATAATAATCTATTTCTCTACACTCATAATAATCTATTTCTCTACACTCATAATAATGTATTTCTCTACACTCATAATAATGTATTTCTCTACTCATAATAATGTATTTCTCTACACTCATAATAATGTGTTTCTCTCCCTCTAATAATCTATTTCTCTACACTCATAATAATCTATTTCTCTACTCATAATAATCTATTTCTCTACACTCATAATAATGTATTTCTCTACCTCTGTAATGTATTTCTCTACACTCATAATAATGTATTTCTCTACACTCATAATAATGTATTTCTCTACACTCATAATAATCTATTTCTCTACACTCATAATAATGTATTTCTCTACACTCATAATAATGTATTTCTCTACACTCATAATAATGTATTTCTCTACACTCACTTAAAAATGTATTTCTCTACACTCATAATAATGTATTTCTCTACACTCATAATAATGTATTTCTCTACACTCATAATAATCTATTTCTCTACACTCATAATAATGTATTTCTCTACACTCATAATAATGTATTTCTCTACACTCATAATAATACTTCATTTCTCTACACTCATAATAATCTATTTCTCTACACTCATAATAATCTATTTCTCTACACTCATAATAATCTATTTCTCTACACTCATAATAATCTATTTCTCTACACTCACTGTAATGTATTTCTCTACCTCATAATAATCTATTTCTCTACACTCATAATAATCTATTTCTCTACACTCATAATAATGTATTTCTCTACACTCATAATAATGTATTTCTCTACACTCATAATAATGTATTTCTCTACACTCATAATAATGTATTTCTCTACCTCATAATAATCCTTTACCTCCTACACTCATAATAATCTATTTCTCTACACTCATAATCTATTTCTCTACACTCATAATAATATGTATTTCTCTACACTCATAATAATGCTTATTTCTCTACACTCATAATAATGTATTTCTCTACACTCATAATAATGTATTTCTCTACACTCGTAATAATGTATTTCTCTACACTCATAATAATCTATTTCTCTACACTCATATTAATGTGTTCTCTACACTCATAATAATGTATTTCTCTACCTCTCATAATAATGTCTGTTCTCTACATCATAATAATCTGTTCTCTACACTCATAATAATCTATTTCTCTACACTCATAATAATCTATTTCTCTACACTCATAATAATCTATTTCTCTACACTCATAATAATCTGTTCTCTACACTCATAATAATCTATTTCTCTACACTCATAATAATCTATTTCTCTACACTCATAATAATGTATTTCTCTACACTCATAATAATGTGTTCTCTACACTCATAATAATGTATTTCTCTACACTCATAATAATGTATTTCTCTACACTCATAATAATGTATTTCTCTACACTCATAATAATGTATTTCTCTACACTCATAATAATGTATTTCTCTACACTCATAATAATCTATTTCTCTACACTCATAATAATCTATTTCTCCTACACTCATAATAATCTATTTCTCTACACTCATAATAATCTATTTCTCTACACTCATAATAATCTATTTCTCTACACTCATAATAATCTATTTCTCTACACTCATAATAATGTATTTCCACTCATAATAATGTATTTCTCTACACTCATAATAATCTATTTCTCTACACTCATAATAATGTATTTCTCTACACTCATAATAATGTATTTCTCTACACTCTCATAATAATGTATTTCTCTACACTCATAATAATGTATTCTCTACACTCATAATAATCTATTTTCTCTACACTCATAATAATCTATTTCTCTACACTCATAATAATGTATTTCTCTACACTCATAATAATGTATTTCTCTACACTCATAATAATGTATTTCTCTACACTCATAATAATGTATTTCTCTACACTCATAATAATGTATTTCTCTACACTCATAATAATGTATTTCTCTACACTCATAATAATCTATTTCTCTACACTCATAATAATCTATTTCTCTACATCTTAATAATCTATTTCTCTACACTCATAATAATCTATTTCTCTACACTCATAATAATCCTATTTCTCTACACTCATAATAATCTATTTCTACACTCATAATAATGTATTTCTCTACACTCATAATAATGTATTTCTCTACACTCATAATAATGTATTTCTCTACACTCATAATAATGTATTTCTCTACACTCATAATAATGTATTTCACTCTACACTCATAATAATGTATTTCTCTACACTCATAATAATCTATTTCTCTACACTCATAATAATGTATTTCTCTACACTCATAATAATGTATTTCTATACCACACTCATAATAATGTATTTCTCTACACTCATAATAATCTATTTCTCTACCTCATAATAATCTATTTCTCTACACTCATAATAATCTATTTCTCTACACTCATAATAATCTATTTCTCTACACTCATAATGTATTTCTCTACACTCATAATAATGTATTTCTCTACACTCATAAAAATCTATTTCTCTACACTCATAATAATGTATTTCTCTACACTCATAATAATGTATTTCTCTACACTCATAATAATCTATTTCTCTACACTCATAATAATCTATTTCTCTACACTCATAATAATGTATTTCTCTACCTCATAATAATCTATTTCTCTACACTCATAATAATGTATTTCTCTACACTCATAATAATGTATTTCTCTCTACACTCATAATAATCTGTTCTCTACACTCATAATAATCTATTTCTCTACACTCACCTTAATCTATTTTTCTACACTCATAATAATCTATTCTTCTCTACACTCATAATAATCTATTTCTCTACACTCATAATAATGTATTTCTCTACACTCATAATAATGTCTTCTCTACACTCATAATAATCTATTTCTCTACACTCATAATAATATATTCTCTGCCTCTATATGTGTATTTCTCTCCCTCCTGTCTGTCTACTCTACTCATAATAATCTATTTCTCTACACTCATAATAATGTATTCTCTACCTCATAATAATCTATTTCTCTACACTCATAATAATCTATTTCTCTACACTCATAATAATGTATTTCTCTACACTCATAATAATGTATTTCTCTACACTCATAATAATCTATTTCTCTACACTCATAATAATGTATTTCTCTACCTCATAATAATGTATTTCTCTACACTCATAATAATCTATTTCTCTAC
>JBBBDQ010023320.1:0-17110 GCA_037127315.1 Ascarosepion bandense
AAGAAGGGGTAAGAACTAAAGAAGAGGCAAGAACTAAAGAAGGGTAAGAACTAAAGAAGAGGCAAGAACTAAAGGGGCAAGAACTAAAGAAGGGGCAAGAACTAAAGAAGGGGTAAGAACTAAAGAAGAGGCAAGAACTAAAGAAGGTGTAAGAACTAAAGAAGAGGCAAGAACTAAAGAAGGAGTAAGAACTGAAGAAGAGGCAAGAACTAAAGAAGAGGCAAGAAGTAAAGGGGCAAGAACTAAAGAAGGGGTAAGAACTAAAGAAGAGGCAAGAACTAAAGAAGAGGCAAGAAACTAAAGAAGAGGCAAGAACTAAAGGGGCAAGAACTAAAGAAGGGCTAAGAACTAAAGAAGAGGCAAGAACTAAAGAAGAGGCAAGAACTAAAGGGGCAAGAACTAAAGAAGGGCTAAGAACTAAAGAAGAGGCAAGAACTAAAGAAGGGGTAAGAACTAAAGAAGAGGCAAGAACTAAAGAAAAGGTAAGAACTAAAGAAGGGTCAAGAACTAAAGAAGAGGCAAGAACTAAAGAAGAGGCAAGAACTAAAGAAGGGGCAAGAACTAAAGAAAAGGCAAGAACTAAAGAAGGGTAAGAACTAAAAAAGAGGCAAGAACTAAAGAAGAGGCAAGAACTAAAGGGGCAAGAACTAAAGAAGGGCTAAGAACTAAAGAAGAGGCAAGAACTAAAGAAGAGGCAAGAACAAAGAAGGGGCAAGAACTAAAGAAGAGGCAAGAACTAAAGAAGGGGTAAGAACTAAAGAAGAGGCAAGGACTAAAGAAGAGGCAAGAACTAAAGAAGAGGCAAGAACTAAAGAAGAGGCAAGAACTAAAGAAGGGGCAAGAACTAAAGAAGAGGCAAGAACTAAAGAAGAGGCAAGAACTAAAGAAGAGGCAAGAACTAAAGAAGGGATAAGAACTAAAGAAGAGGCAAGAACTAAAGAAGGGGTAAGAACTAAAAAAGAGGCAGAACTAAAGAAGGGGCAAGAACTAAAGAAGAGGCAAGAACTAAAGAAGAGGAAAAAACTAAAGAAGAGGCAAGAACTAAAGAAGGGGTAAGAAACTAAAGAAGAGGCAAGAAACTAAAGAAGGGGGCAAGAACTAAAGAAGAGGCAAGAACTAAAGAAGGGAAAGAACTAAAGAAGAGGCAAGAACTAAAGAAGGGGCAAGAATGAAAGGGGAAGAACTAAAGAAGAGGCAAGAACTAAAAAAGAGGCAAGAACTAAAGAAGAGGCAAAAACTAAAGAAGGGGTCAGAACTAAAGAAGAGGCAAGAACTAAAGAAGGGGTAAGAACCAGAAGAGGCAAGAACTAAAGTGAAGGGGTAAGAACTAAAGAAGAGGCAAGAACTAAAGAAGGGGTAAGAACTAAAGAAGAGGCAAGAACTAAAGGGGCAATAACTAAAGAAGGGGCAAAAACTAAAGAAGGGGTAAGAACTAAAGAAGAGGCAAGAACTACAGAAGGGGCAAGAGCTAAAGAAGAGGCAAGAACTAAAGAAGGGTAAGAACTAAAGAAGAGGCAAGAACTAAAGAAGGGGTAAGAACTAAAGAAGGCAAGAACTAAAGAAGGGGTAAGAACTAAAGAAGAGGCAAGAACTAAAGGGGCAAGAACTAAAGAATGGGCAAAAACTAAAGAAGGGGTAAGAACTAAAGAAGAGGCAAGAATTAAAGAAGGGGTAAGAACTAAAGAACAGGCAAGAATTAAAGAAGGGTAAGAACTAAAGAAGAGGCAAGAACTAAAAGAAGGAAGAAGGAACTGGAAGAAGAGGCAAGAACTAAAGGGGCAATAACTAAAGAAGGGGCAAAAAAACTAAAGAAGGGTAAGAACTAAAGAAGAGGCAAGAACTAAAGAAGGGGTAAGAACTAAAGAAGAGGCAAAAAACTAAAGAAGGTGTAAGAACTAAAGAAGAGGCAAGAACTAAAGAAGGGTAAGAACTAAAGAAGAGGAAGAACTAAAGAAGGGCAAGAACTAAAGAAGAGGCAAGAACTAAAGAAGAGACAAGAACTAAAGAAGAGGCAAGAACTAAAGAAGAGGCAAGAACTAAAGAAGAGGCAAGAACTAAAGAAGAGGCAAGAACTAAAGAAGAGGCAAGAACTAAAGAAGAGGAAAGAACTAAAGGGGTAAGAACTAAAGAAGAGGCAAAGAACTAAAGAAGGGGAAGAACTAAAGAAGAGGCAAGAACTAAAGAAGAGAAGAACTAAAGAAGGGGTAAGAACTAAAGAAGGGTAAGAACTAAAGAAGAGGCAAGAACTAAAGAAGGGGTAAGAACTAAAGAAGAGGCAAGAACTAAAGAAGGGTAAGAACTAAAGAAGAGGCAAAAGAACTAAAGGCAATAACTAAAGAAGGGGCAAAAACTAAAGAAGGGGTAAGAACTAAAGAAGAGGAAGAACTAAAGAAGGGTAAGAACTAAAGAAGAGGCAAAAACTAAAGAAGGGGTAAGAACTAAAGAAGAGGCAAGAACTAAAGAAGGGGTGTTAGAACTAAAGAAGAGGCAAGAACTAAAGAAGGGGTAAGAACTAAAGAAGAGGCAAGAACTAAAGAAGAGACGAGAACTAAAGAAGAGGCAAGAACTAAAGAAGAGGCAAGAACTAAAGAAGGGGTAAGAACTAAAGAAGAGGCAAGAACTAAAGAAGAGGCAAGAACTAAAGGGGTAAGAACTAAAGAAGAGGCAAGAACTAAAGAAGGGGTAAGAACTAAAGAAGAGGCAAGAACGAAAGAAGAGGCAAGAACTAAAGAAGGGGTAAGAACTAAAGAAGGGGCAACAACTAAAGAAGGGGTAAGAACTAAAGAAGAGGCAAGAACTAAAGGGGCAAGAACTAAAGAAGGGGTAAGATCTAAAGAAGAGCCAACAAATAAAGAAGGGGTAAGAACTAAAGAAGAGGCAAGAACTAAAGAAGGGGTAAGAACCAAAGAAGAGGCAAGAACTAAAGAAGGGGTAAGAACTAAAGAAGAGGCAAGAACTAAAGAAGAGGCAAGAACTAAAGAAGGGGTAAGAACTAAAGAAGAGGCAAGAACTAAAGAAGGGGTAAGAACGAAAGAAGAGGCAAGAACTAAAGGGGCAATAACTAAAGAAGGGGCAAAAAACTAAAGAAGGGGTAAGAACTAAAGAAGAGGCAAGAACTAAAGAAGGGGTAAGAACTAAAGAAGAGGCAAAAACTAAAGAAGGGGTAAGAACTAAAGAAGAGGCAAGAACTAAAGAAGGGGTAAGAACTAAAGAAGAGGCAAGAACTAAAGAAGGGGTAAGAACTAAAGAAGAGCAAGAACTAAACAAGAGACGAGAACTAAAGAAGAGGCAAGAACTAAAGAAGAGGCAAGAACTAAAGAAGAGGCAAGAACTAAAGAAGGGCAAGAACTAAAGAAGAGGCAAGAACTAAAGAAGAGGCAAGAACTAAAGGGTGGAACTAAAGAAGAGGCAAGAACTAAAGAAGGGGTAAGAACTAAAGAAGAGGCAAGAACTAAAGAAGAGGCAAGAACTAAAGAAGAGGCAAGAACTAAAGAAGGGGTAAGAAACTAAAGAAGGGGCAACAACTAAAGAAGGGGTAAGAACTAAAGAAGAGGCAAGAACTAAAGGGGCAAGAACTAAAGAAGGGGTAAGATCTAAAGAAGAGCCAAGAAATAAAGAAGGGGTAAGAACTAAAGAAGAGGCAAGAACTAAAGAAGGGGTAAGAACTAAAGAAGAGGCAAGAACTAAAGAAGGGGTAAGAACTAAAGAAGAGGCAAGAACTAAAGAAGAGGCAAGAACTAAAGAAGGGGTAAGAACTAAAGAAGAGGCAAGAACTAAAGAAGGGGTAAGAACTAAAGAAGAGGCAAGAACTAAAGGGGCAAGAACTAAAGAAGGGGCAAGACTAAAGAAGGGGTAAGAACTAAAGAAGAGGCAAGAACTAAAGAAGGGGTAAGAACTAAAGAAGAGGCAAGAACTAAAGAAGAGGCAAGAACTAAAAGAAGGGGTAAGAACTAAAGAAGAGGCAAGAACTAAAGGGGCAAGAAGTAAAGAAGGGGCAAGAAGTAAAGAAGAGGTAAGAACTAAAGAAGGGGTAAGAACTAAAGAAGAGGCAAGAACTAAAGAAGGGGTAAGAACTAAAGAAGAGGCAAGAACTAAAGGGCAAGAACTAAAGAAGGGGCAAGAACTAAAGAAGGGGTAAAACTAAAGAAGAGGAAAGAAACTAAAGAAGGTGTAAGAACTAAAGAAGAGGCAAGAACTAAAGAAGGGGTAAGAACTAAAGAAGAGGCAAGAACTAAAGAAGAGGTAAGAACTAAGAAGAGGCAAGAACTAAAGAAGGGGTAAGAACTAAAGAAGGGGTAAGAACTAAAGAAGGGGTAAGAACTAAAGAAGAGGCAAGAACTAAAGAAGGGGTAAGAACTAAAGAAGAGGCAAGAACTAAAGAAGAGGCAAGAACTAAAGAAGGGGTAAGAACTAAAGAAGAGGCAAGAACTAAAGAAGAGGCAAGAACTAAAGAAGGGTAAGAACTAAAGAAGAGGCAAGAACTAAAGAAGGGGTAAGAACTAAAGAAGAGGCAAGAACTAAAGAAGAGGCAAGAACTAAAGAAGGGGTAAGAACTAAAGAAGAGGCAAGAACTAAAGAAGGGTAAGAACTAAAGAAGAGGCAAGAACTAAAGGGGCAATAAATAAAGAAGGGGCAAAACTAAAGAAGGGTAAGAACTAAAGAAGAGGCAAGTACTAAAGAAGGGGTAAGAACTAAAGAAGAGGCAAGAACTAAAGAAGGGTAAGAACTAAAGAAGACGCAAGAACTAAAGGGCAATAACTAAAGAAGGGGCAAAAACTAAAGAAGGGGTGGAACTAAAGAAGAGGCAAGAACTAAAGAAGGGGCAAGAGCTAAAGAAGAGGCAAGAACTAAAGAAGGGGTAAGAACTAAAGAAGAGGCAAGAACTAAAGAAGGGGTAAGAACTAAAGAAGAGGCAAGAACTAAAGAAGGGGTAAGAACTAAAGAAGAGGCAAGAACTAAAGAAGAGGCAAGAACTAAAGGGGCAATAACTAAAGAAGGGGCAAAAACTAAAGAATGGGTAAGAACTAAAGAAGAGGCAAGAACTAAAGAAGGGGTAAGAAACTAAAGAAGAGGCAAAACTAAAGAAGGGGGTAAGAACTAAAGAAGGGGTAAGAACTAAAGAAGAGGCAAGAACTAAAGAAGAGGCAAGAACTAAAGAAGGCAAGAACTAAAGAAGAGGCAAGAACTAAAGAAGGGTAAGAACTAAAGAAGAGGCAAGAACTAAAGAAGAGGCAAGAACTAAAGAAGGGGTAAGAACTAAAGAAGAGGCAAGAAGTAAAGAAGAGGTAAGAACTAAAGAAGGGGTAAGAACTAAAGAAGAGGCAAGAACTAAAGAAGGGGTAAGAACTAAAGAAGAGGCAAGAACTAAAGGGGCAAGAACTAAAGAAGGGGCAAGAACCAAAGAAGGGTAAACCAAAGAAGAGGAAAGAACTAAAGAAGGTGTAAGAACTAAAGAAGAGGCAAGAACTAAAGAAGGGGTAAGAACTAAAGAAGAGGCAAGAACTAAAGAAGAGGTAAGAACTAAAGAAGAGGCAAGAACTAAAAGAAGGGGTAAGAACTAAAGAAGGGGTAAGAACTAAAGAAGGGGTAAGAACTAAAGAAGAGGCAAGAACTAAAGAAGGGGTAAGAACCAGCTAGTAGGCAAGAACTAAAGAAGAGGCAAGAACTAAAGAAGGGTAAGAACTAAAGAAGAGGCAAGAACTAAAGAAGAGGCAAGAACTAAAGAAGGGGTAAGAACTAAAGAAGAGGCAAGAACTAAAGAAGGGGTAAGAACTAAAGAAGAGGCAAGAACTAAAGAAGAGGCAAGAACTAAAGAAGGGGTAAGAACTAAAGAAGAGGCAAGAACTAAAGAAGGGGTAAGAACTAAAGAAGAGGCAAGAACTAAAGGGGCAATAAATAAAGAAGGGGCAAAAACTAAAGAAGGGGTAAGAACTAAAGAAGAGGCAAGTACTAAAGAAGGGGTAAGAACTAAAGAAGAGGCAAGAACTAAAGAAGGGGTAAGAACTAAAGAAGACGCAAGAACTAAAGGGGCAATAACTAAAGAAGGGGCAAAAACGAAAGAAGGGGTAAGAACTAAAGAAGAGGCAAGAACTAAAGAAGGGGCAAGAGCTAAAGAAGAGGCAAGAACTAAAGAAGGGGTAAGAACTAAAGAAGAGGCAAGAACTAAAGAAGGGGTAAGAACTAAAGAAGAGGCAAGAACTAAAGAAGGGGTAAGAACTAAAGAAGAGGCAAGAACTAAAGAAGAGGCAAGAACTAAAGGGGCAATAACTAAAGAAGGGGCAAAAACTAAAGAATGGGTAAGAACTAAAGAAGAGGCAAGAACTAAAGAAGGGGTAAGAACTAAAGAAGAGGCAAAAACTAAAGAAGGTAAGAACTAAAGAAGAGGCAAGAACTAAAGAAGGGGTAAGAACTAAAGAAGAGGCAAGAACTAAAGAAGGGGTAAGAACTAAAGAAGGGGTAAGAACTAAAGAAGTGGCAAGAACTAAAGAAGAGACAAGAACTAAAGAAGAGGCAAGAACTAAAGAAGAGGCAAGAAACTAAAGAAGAGGCAAGAACTAAAGAAGGGGTAAGAACTAAAGAAGAGGCAGAACTAAAGAAGAGGCAAGAACTAAAGAAGAGGCAAGAACTAAAGAAGGGGTAAGAACTAAAGAAGAGGCAAGAACTAAAGAAGGGGTAAGAACTAAAGAAGAGGCAAGAACTATAGAAGGGGTAAGAACTAAAGAAGAGGCAAGAACTAAAGAAGGGGTAAGAACTAAAGAAGAAAAGAACTAAAGAAGGGGTAAGAACTAAAGAAGAGGCAAGAACTAAAGAAGGGGTAAGAACTAAAGAAGAGGCAAGAACTAAAGGGACAAGAACTAAAGAAGGGGCAAGAACTAAAGAAGGGGTAAGAACTAAAGAAGAGGCAAGAACTAAAGAAGGGGTAAGAACTAAAGAAGAGGCACGAACTAAAGAAGAGGCAAGAACTAAAGAAGGGGTAAGAACTAAAGAAGAGGCAAGAACTAAAGGGGCAAGAACTAAAGGCAAGAACTAAAGAAGGGTAAGAACTAAAGAAGTGGCAAGAACTAAAGAAGGGGGTAAGAACTAAAGAAGAGGCAAGAACTAAAGGGGCAAGAACTAAAGAAGGGGCAAGAACGAAAGAAGGGGTAAGAACTAAAGAAGAGGCAAGAACTAAAGAAGGTGTAAGAACTAAAGAAGAGGCAAGAACTAAAGAAGGGGTAAGAACTAAAGAAGAGGCAAGAACTAAAGAAGGGGTAAGAACTAAAAAGAGGCAAGAACTAAAGAAGGGGTAAGAACTAAAGAAGAGGCAAGAACTAAAGAAGAGGCAAGAACTAAAGAAGGGGTAAGAACTAAAGAAGAGGCAAGAACTAAAGAAGGGGTAAGAACTAAAGAAGAGGCAAGAACTAAAGAAGGGTAAGAACTAAAGAAGAGGCAAGAACTAAAGAAGAGGTAAGAACTAAAGAAGTGGTAAGAACTAAAGAAGAGGTAAGAACTAAAGAAGGGGTAAAAACTAAAGAAGAGGCAAGAACTAAAGAAGGGGTAAGAACTAAAAAGAGGCAAGAACTAAAGAAGGGATAAGAACTAAAGAAGAGGCAAGAACTAAAGAAGAGGCAAGAACCAAAGAAGAAGCAAGAAAAAGAAGGGGTAAGAACTAAAGAAGAGGCAAGAACTAAAGAAGGGGTAAGAACTAAAGAAGAGGCAAGAACTAAAGGGGCAAGAACTAAAGAAGGGGCAAGAACTAAAGAAGGGGTAAGAACTAAAGAAGAGGCAAGAACTAAAGAACAGGCAAGAACTAAAGAAGAGGCAAGAACTAAAGTGGGCAAGAACTAAAGAAGGGCTAAGAACTAAAGAAGAGGCAAGAACTAAAGAAGAGGTGCAAGAACTAAAGGGGCAAGAACTAAAGAAGGGCTAAGAACTAAAGAAGAGGCAAGAACTAAAGAAGGGGCAAGAACTAAAGAAGAGGCAAGAACTAAAGAAAAGGTAAGAACTAAAGAAGGGTCAAGAAGCAAAGGGGCAAGAACTAAAGAAGGGGTAAGAACTAAAGAAGAGGCAAGAACTAAAGAAGAGGCAAGAACTAAAGAAGAGGCAAGAACTAAAGGGGCAAGAACTAAAGAAGGGCTAAGAACCTAAAGAAGAGGCAAGAACTAAAGAAGAGGCAAGAACTAAAGGGGCAAGAACTAAAGAAGGGCTATGAACTAAAGAAGAGGCAAGAACTAAAGAAGGGGCAAGAACTAAAGAAGAGGCAAGAACCAAAGAAAAGGTAAGAACGAAAGAAGGGTCAAGAACTAAAGAAGAGGCAAGAACTAAAGAAGAGGCAAGAACTAAAGAAGGGGCAAGAACTAAAGAAAAGGCAAGAACTAAAGAAGGGGTAAGAACTAAAAAAGAGGCAAGAACTAAAGGGCAAGAACTAAAGAAGGGCTAAGAACTAAAGAAGAGGCAAGAACTAAAGAAGAGGCAAGAACTAAAGAAGAGGCAAGAACTAAAGAAGGATAAGAACTAAAGAAGAGGCAAGAACTAAAGAAGGGGGTAAGAACTAAAAAAAGAGGCAAGAACTAAAGAAGGGGCAAGAACTAAAGAAGAGGCAAGAACTAAAGAAGAGGAAAAAACCAGAAGAAGAGGAAAAACTAAGAAGAGGCAAGAACTAAAGAAGGGGTAAGAACTAAAGAAGAGGCAAGAACTAAAGAAGGGGCAAAAACTAAAGAAGAGGCAAGAACTAAAGAAGGGGGAAGAACTAAAGAAGAGTCAAGAACTAAAGAAGAGTCAAGAATGAAAGGGGTAAGAACTAAAGAAGAGGCAAGAACTAAAAAAGAGGCAAGAACTAAAGAAGAGGCAAAAACTAAAGAAGGTAAGAACTAAAGAAGAGGCAAGAACTAAAGAAGGGGTAAGAACTAAAGAAGAGGCAGGAACTAAAGAAGGGGTAAGAACTAAAGAAGAGGCAAGAACTAAAGAAGGGGCAAGAACTAAAGAAGAGGCAAGAACTAAAGGGGCAATAACTGAAGAAGGGGGCAAAAAACTAAAGAAGGGGTAAGAACCAAAGAAGAGGCAAGAACCACAGAAGGGGCAAGAGCTAAAGAAGAGGCAAGAACTAAAGAAGGGTAAGAACTAAAGAAGAGGCAAGAACTAAAGAAGGGGTAAGAACTAAAGAAGAGGCAAGAACTAAAGAAGGGGTAAGAACTAAAGAAGAGGCAAAAACTAAAGAAGGGGTAAGAACTAAAGAAGAGGCAAGAACTAAAGAAGGGGTAAGAACTAAAAGAGGCAAGAACTAAAGAAGGGGTAAGAACTAAAGAAGAGGCAAGAACTAAAGAAGAGACAAGAACTAAAGAAGTGGCAAGAACTAAAGAAGAGGCAAGAACTAAAGAAGAGGCAAGAACTAAAGAAGGGGTAAGAACTAAAGAAGAGGCAAGAACTAAAGAAGAGGCAAGAACTAAAGGGGTAAGAACTAAAGAAGAGGCAAGAACTAAAGAAGGGGCAAGAACTAAAGAAGAGGCAAGAACTGAAGAAGAGGCAAGAACCAAAGGGGCAAGAACTAAAGAAGGGCTAAGAATTAAGAAGAGGCAAGAACTAAAGAAGAGGCAAGAACTAAAGAAGGGGCAAGAACTAAAGAAGAGGCAAGAACTAAAGAAGGGGAAAAGAACTAAAGAAGAGGCAAGAACTAAAGAAGAGGCAAGAACTAAAGAAGAGGCAAGAACTAAAGAAGGGGCAAGAAATAAAGAAGGGGCAAGAATTCAAAGAAGAGGCAAGAACTAAAGAAGGGGTAAGAACTAAAGAGGCAAGAACTAAAGAAGGGGCAAGAACTAAAGAAGGGGTAAGAACTAAAGGGGCAAGAACTAAAGAAGGGGTAAGAACTAAAGGGGCAAGAACTAAAGAAGGGTAAGAACGAAAGAAGGGCAAGAACTAAAGGGGCAAGAAGAGCAGGAAAAGCAAGAACTAAAGAAGGGGTAAGAACTAAAGGGGCAAGAACAAAAGAAGGGGCAAGAACTAAAGGGGCAAGAACTAAAGAAGGAGCAGGAACTAAAGAAGAGGCAAGAAATTAAAGAAGGGGTAAGAACTAAAGGGGCAAGAAAAATAAGGGGTTAGAACTAAAGAACGGTAAGAACTAAAGAGAAAGAACTAAAGAAGGGGTAAGAACTAAAGGGCAAGAACTGAAGAAGGGCAAGAACTAAAGAAGAGGCAAGAACTAAAGAAGGGGTAAGAAACTAAAGAAGAGGCAAGAACTAAAGAAGGGTTAAGAACTAAAGAAGAGGAAAGAACTAAAGAAGGGGTAAGAACTAAAAGAAGAGGCAAGAACTAAAGAAGGGGGTAAGAACTAAAGAAGAGGAAAGAACTAAAGAAGAGGCAAGAACTAAAGAAGAGGCAAGAACTAAAGAAGGGGTAAGAACTAAAGAAGAGGCAAGAACTAAAGAAGGGGGTAAGAACGAAAGAAGAGGCAAGAACTAAAGGGGCAAGAACTAAAGAAGGGGTAAGAACTAAAGAAGAGGCAAGAACTAAAGAAGGGGTAAGAACTAAAGAAGAGGCAAGAACTAAAGAAGGGGTAAGAACTAAAGAAGAGGCAAGAACTAAAGAAGGGTAAGAACTAAAGAAGAGGCAAGAACTAAAGAAGAGGCAAGAACTAAAGAAGGGTAAGAACTAAAGAAGAGGCAAGAACTAAAGAAGGGGTAAGAACTAAAGAAGAGGCAAGAACTAAAGGGACAAGAACTAAAGAAGGGGCAAGAACTAAAGAAGGGGTAAGAACTAAAGAAGAGGCAAGAACTAAAGAAGGGTAAGAACTAAAGAAGAGGTACCGAACTAAAGAAGAGGCAAGAACTAAAGAAGGGGTAAGAACTAAAGAAGAGGCAAGAACTAAAGGGGCAAGAACTAAAGAAGGGGCAAGAATGAAAGAAGGGGTAAGAACTAAAGAAGAGGCAAGAACTAAAGAAGGTGTAAGAACTAAAGAAGAGGCAAGATCTAAAGAAGGGGTAAGAACTAAAGAAGAGGCAAGAACTAAAGAAGGGGTAAGAAATCTAAAAGAGGCAAGAACTAAAGAAGGGGTAAGAACTAAAGAAGAGGCAAGAACTAAAGAAGAGGCAAGAACTAAAGAAGGGGTAAGAACTAAAGAAGAGGCAAGAACTAAAGAAGGGGTAAGAACTAAAGAAGAGGCAAGAACTAAAGAAGGGGTAAGAACTAAAGAAGAGGCAAGAACTAAAGAAGAGGTAAGAACTAAAGAAGTGGTAAGAACTAAAGAAGAGGCAAGAACTAAAGAAGGGGTAAAAACTAAAGAAGAGGCAAGAACTAAAGAAGGGGTAAGAACTAAAAAGAGCAAGAACTAAAGAAGGGTAAGAACTAAAGAAGAGGCAAGAACTAAAGAAGAGGCAAGAACTAAAGAAGAGGCAAGAAAAAAGAAGGGTAAGAACTAAAGAAGAGGCAAGAACTAAAGAAGGGGTAAGAACTAAAGAAGAGGCAAGAACTAAAGGGGCAAGAACTAAAGAAGGGGCAAGAACTAAAGAAGGGGTAAGAACTAAAGAAGAGGCAAGAACTAAAGAAGAGGCAAGAACTAAAGAAGGGGTAAGAACTAAAGAAGAGGCAAGAACTAAAGGGGCAAGAACTAAAGAAGGGGCAAGAACTAAAGAAGGGGTAAGAACTAAAGAAGAGGCAAGAACTAAAGAAGGGGTAAGAACTAAAGAAGAGGCAAGAACTAAAGGGGCAAAGAACTAAAGAAGGGGCAAGAACTAAAGAAGGGGTAAGAACTAAAGAAGAGGCAAGAACTAAAGAAGGTGTAAGAACTAAAGAAGAGGCAAGAACTAAAGAAGGAGTAAGAACTGAAGAAGAGGCAAGAACTAAAGAAGAGGCAAGAAGTAAAGGGGCAAGAACTAAAGAAGGGGTAAGAACTAAAGAAGAGGCAAGAACTAAAGAAGAGGCAAGAACTAAAGAAGGGGTAAGAACTAAAGAAGAGGCAAGAACTAAAGAAGGGTAAGAACTAAAGAAGAGGCAAGAACTAAAGAAGGGGTAAGAACTAAAGAAGAGGCAAGAACTAAAGAAGAGGTAAGAACTAAAGAAGTGGTAAGAACTAAAGAAGAGGCAAGAACTAAAGAAGGGGTAAAAACTAAAGAAGAGGCAAGAACTAAAGAAGGGGTAAGAACTAAAAAGAGGCAAGAACTAAAGAAGGGGTAAGAACTAAAGAAGAGGCAAGAACTAAAGAAGAGGCAAGAACTAAAGAAGAGGCAAGAAAAAAGAAGGGGTAAGAACTAAAGAAGAGGCAAGAACTAAAGAAGGGGTAAGAACTAAAGAAGAGGCAAGAACTAAAGGGGCAAGAACTAAAGAAGGGGCAAGAACTAAAGAAGGGGTAAGAACTAAAGAAGAGGCAAGAACTAAAGAAGAGGCAAGAACTAAAGAAGGGTAAGAACTAAAGAAGAGGCAAGAACTAAAGGGGCAAGAACTAAAGAAGGGGCAAGAACTAAAGAAGGGGTAAGAACTAAAGAAGAGGCAAGAACTAAAGAAGGGGTAAGAACTAAAGAAGAGGCAAGAACTAAAGGGGCAAGAACTAAAGAAGGGGCAAGAACTAAAGAAGGGGTAAGAACTAAAGAAGAGGCAAGAACTAAAGAAGGTGTAAGAACTAAAGAAGAGGCAAGAACTAAAGAAGGAGTAAGAACTGAAGAAGAGGCAAGAACTAAAGAAGAGGCAAGAAGTAAAGGGGCAAGAACTAAAGAAGGGGTAAGAACTAAAGAAGAGGCAAGAACTAAAGAAGAGGCAAGAACTAAAGAAGAGGCAAGAACTAAAGGCAAGAACTAAAGAAGGGCTAAGAACTAAAGAAGAGGCAAGAACTAAAGAAGAGGCAAGAACTAAAGAAGGGGTAAGAACTAAAGAAGAGGCAAGAACTAAAGAAGGGGTAAGAACTAAAGAAGAGGCAAGAACTAAAGGGGCAAGAACTAAAGAAGGGGCAAGAACTAAAGAAGGGGTAAGAACTAAAGAAGAGGCAAGAACTAAAGAAGGTGTAAGAACTAAAGAAGAGGCAAGAACTAAAGAAGGAGTAAGAACTGAAGAAGAGGCAAGAACTAAAGAAGAGGCAAGAAGTAAAGGGGCAAGAACTAAAGAAGGGGTAAGAACTAAAGAAGAGGCAAGAACTAAAGAAGAGGCAAGAACTAAAGAAGGGGTAAGAACTAAAGAAGAGGCAAGAACTAAAGAAGGGTAAGAACTAAAGAAGAGGCAAGAACTAAAGAAGGGGTAAGAACTAAAGAAGAGGCAAGAACTAAAGAAGAGGTAAGAACTAAAGAAGTGGTAAGAACTAAAGAAGAGGAAAAGAACTAAAGAAGGGGTAAAAACTAAAGAAGAGGCAAGAACTAAAGAAGGGGTAAGAACTAAAAAGAGGCAAGAACTAAAGAAGGGGTAAGAACTAAAGAAGAGGCAAGAACTAAAGAAGAGGCAAGAACTAAAGAAGAGGCAAGAAAAAAAGAAGGGGTAAGAACTAAAGAAGAGGCAAGAACTAAAGAAGGTAAGAACTAAAGAAGAGGCAAGAACTAAAGGGCAAGAACTAAAGAAGGCAAGAACTAAAGAAGGGGTAAGAACTAAAGAAGAGGCAAGAACTAAAGAAGAGGCAAGAACTAAAGAAGGGGTAAGAACTAAAGAAGAGGCAAGAACTAAAGGGGCAAGAACCAAAGAAGGGGCAAGAACTAAAGAAGGGGTAAGAACCAAAGAAGAGGCAAGAACGAAAGAAGGGGTAAGAACTAAAGAAGAGGCAAGAACTAAAGGGGCAAGAACTAAAGAAGGCAAGAACTAAAGAAGGGGTAAGAACTAAAGAAGAGGCAAGAACTAAAGAAGGTGTAAGAACTAAAGAAGAGGCAAGAACTAAAGAAGGAGTAAGAACTGAAGAAGAGGCAAGAACTAAAGAAGAGGCAAGAAGTAAAGGGGCAAGAACTAAAGAAGGGGTAAGAACTAAAGAAGAGGCAAGAACTAAAGAAGAGGCAAGAACTAAAGAAGAGGCAAGAACTAAAGGGGCAAGAACTAAAGAAGGGCTAAGAACTAAAGAAGAGGCAAGAACTAAAGAAGAGGCAAGAACTAAAGGGGCAAGAAACTAAAGAAGGGCTAAGAACTAAAGAAGAGGCAAGAACTAAAGAAGGGGCAAGAACTAAGAAGAGGCAAGAACTAAAGAAAAGGTAAGAACTAAAGAAGGGTCAAGAACTAAAGAAGAGGCAAGAACTAAAGAAGAGGCAAGAACTAAAGAAGGGGCAAGAACTAAAGAAAAGGCAAGAACTAAAGAAGGGTAAGAACTAAAAAAGAGGCAAGAACTAAAGAAGAGGCAAGAACTAAAGGGAAGAACTAAAGAAGGGCTAAGAACTAAAGAAGAGGCAAGAACTAAAGAAGAGGCAAGAACTAAAGAAGGGGCAAGAACTAAAGCAGAGGCAAGAACTAAAGAAGGGGTAAGAACTAAAGAAGAGGCAAGGACTAAAGAAGAGGCAAGAACTAAAGAAGAGGCAAGAACTAAAGAAGGGGCAAGAACTAAAGAAGAGGCAAGAACTAAAGAAGAGGCAAGAACTAAAAAGAGGCAAGAACTAAATAAGGGATAAGAACTAAAGAAGAGGCAAGAACTAAAGAAGGGGTAAGAACTAAAAAAGAGGCAAGAACTAAAGAAGGGGCAAGAACTAAAGAAGAGGCAAGAACTAAAGAAGAGGAAAAAACTAAAGAAGAGGCAAGAACTAAAGAAGGGGTAAGAACTAAAGAAGAGGCAAGAACTAAAGAAGGGGCAAGAACTAAAGAAGAGGCAAGAACTAAAGAAGGGGGAAGAAACTAAAGAAGAGGCAAGAACTAAAGAAGGGGCAAGAATGAAAGGGGTAAGAACTAAAGAAGAGGCAAGAACTAAAAAAGAGGCAAGAACTAAAGAAGAGGCAAAAACTAAAGAAGGGGTAAGAAATTCAAAGAAGAGGCAAGAAATAAAGAAGGGGTAAGAACTAAAGAAGAGGCAAGAACTAAAGAAGGGGTAAGAACTAAAGAAGGAGGCAAGAACTAAAGAAGGGGTAAGAACTAAAGAAGAGGCAAGAACTAAAGGGCACAATTCAAAGAAGGGGCAAAACTAAAGAAGGGGTAAGAACTAAAGAAGAGGCAAGAACTACAGAAGGGGCAAGAGCTAAAGAAGAGGCAAGAACTAAAGAAGGGGTAAGAACTAAAGAAGAGGCAAGAACTAAAGGGGCAAGAACTAAAGAATGGGCAAAAACCAAAGAAGGGGTAAGAACTAAAGAAGAGGCAAGAATTAAAGAAGGGGTAAGAACTAAAGAAGAGGCAAAAACTAAAGAAGGGGTAAGAACTAAAGAAGAGGCAAGAACTAAAGAAGGGTAAGAAAGAACTAAAAAGAGGCAAGAACTAAAGAAGGGGTAAGAACTAAAGAAGAGGCAAGAACTAAAGAAGAGACAAGAACTAAAGAAGAGGCAAGAACTAAAGAAGAGGCAAGAACTAAAGAAGGGGTAAGAACTAAAGAAGAGGCAAGAACTAAAGAAGAGGCAAGAACTAAAGGGGTAAGAACTAAAGAAGAGGCAAGAACTAAAGAAGGGGTAAGAACTAAAGAAGAAAGAACTGAAGAAGAGGCAAGAACTAAAGGGGCAAGAACTAAAGAAGGGCTAAGAATTAAGAAGAGGCAAGAACTAAAGAAGAGGCAAGAACTAAAGAAGGGTCAAGAACTAAAGAAGAGGCAAGAACTAAAGAAGGGGTAAGAACTAAAGAAGAGGCAAGAACTAAAGAAGAGGCAAGAACTAAAGAAGGGGCAAGAAATAAAGAAGGGGCAAGAACTAAAGAAGGGGCAAGAACTAAAGAAGAGGCAAGAACTAAAGAAGGGTAAGAACTAAAGAAGTGGCAAGAACTAAAGAAGAGGCAAGAACTAAAGAAGGGGCAAGAACTAAAGAAGAGGCAAGAACTAAAGAAGGGGTAAGAACTAAAGAAGAGGCAAGAACTAAAGAAGAGGCAAGAACTAAAGGGGCAAGAACTAAAGAAGAGCTAAGAACTAAAGAAGAGGCAAGAACTAAAGAAGAGGCAAGAACTAAAGAAGAGGCCAGAACTAAAGAAGGGGTAAGAACTAAAGAAGAGGCAAGAACTAAAGAAGGGTAAGAACTAAAGAAGAGGCAAGAACTAAAGAAGAGGCAAGAACTAAAGAAGGGGTAAGAACTAAAGAAGAGGCAAGAACTAAAGAAGAGGCAAGAACTAAAGAAAAGGCAAGAACTAAAGAAGGGGCAAGAACTAAAGAAGAGGCAAGAACTAAAGAAGGGGTAAGAACTAAAGAAGAGGCAAGAACTAAAGAAGAGGCAAGAAGTAAAGGGGCAAGAACTAAAGAAGGGGTAAGAACTAAAGAAGAGGCAAGAACTAAAGAAGAGGCAAGAACTAAAGAAGAGGCAAGAACTAAAGGGGCAAGAACTAAAGAAGGGATAAGAACCAAAGAAGAGGCAAGAACTAAAGAAGGGGTAAGAACTAAAGAAGAGGCAAGAACTAAAGAAGGGGCAAGAACTAAAGAAGAGGCAAGAACTAAAGAAGAGGCAAGAACTAAAGAAGGGGCAAGAACTAAAGAAGGGATAAGAACTAAAGAAGAGGCAAGAACTAAAGAAGGGGTAAGAACTAAAGAAGAGGCAAGAACTAAAGAAGGGGCAAGAACTAAAGAAGAGGCAAGAACTAAAGAAGGGGCAAGAACTAAAGAAGAGGCAAGAACTAAAGAAGAGGCAAGAACTAAAGAAGGGGCAAGAACTAAAGAAGGGGTAAGAACTAAAGAAGAGGCAAGAACTAAAGAAGAGGCAAGAACTAAAGAAGAGGCAAGAACTAAAGAAGGGGCAAGAATGAAAGGGGCAAGAACTAAAGAAGAGGCAAGAACTAAAGAAGATGCAAGAACTAAAGAAGAGGCAAGAACTAAAGAAGAGGCAAGAACTAAAGGGGCAAGAACTCAAAGAAGAGGCAAGAACTAAAGAAGAGGCAAGAACTAAAGAAGGGGCAAGAACTAAAGAAGGGATAAGAACTAAAGAAGAGGCAATAACTAAAGAAGGGGTAAGAACTAAAGAAGAGGCAAGAACTAAAGAAGGGGTAAGAACTAAAGAAGAGGCAAGAACTAAAGAAGGGGCAAGAACTAAAGAAGAGGCAAAAACCAAAGACGAGGCAAAAACTAAAGAAGAGG
>JBBBDQ010023343.1:0-10679 GCA_037127315.1 Ascarosepion bandense
ATGTGTACTTTGTTTTTCAGCTTTGCAAGCTTTGAGTCAGATTCTATGCACTTGTTTTTCATTGTGTGCCTTGAGTCAGATTCTATGTACTTGTTTTTCATTAAAAGTGCTCTCTGAGTCAGATTCTATGCATTGTTTTTCATTGTGTGCCTTGAGTCAGATTCTATGTACTTGTTTTTCATTGTGTGCCTTGAGTCAGATTCTATGTACTTGTTTTCTTATTGTGTGCCTTGAACAGATTCTATGTACTTGTTTTTCATTGTGTGCCTTGAGTCAGATTCTATGTACTTGTTTTTCATTGTGTGCCTGAGCCAGATTCTATGTACTTGTTTTTCATTGTGTGCCTTGAGCTTTGATCATGTACTTGTTTTTTCATTGTGTGCTCAGAGTCAGATTCTATGTACTTGTTTTTCATTGTGTGCCTTGAGTCAGATTCTATGTGTACTTGTTTTTCATTGTGTGCCTTGAGTCAGATTCTATGTACTTGTTTTTCACTGTGTGCCTTGAGTCAGATTCTATGTACTTGTTTTTCATTGTGTGCCTTGAGCTGATCACATGTGCACTTGTTTTTCATTGTGTGCCTTGAGTCAGATTCTATGTACTTGTTTTTCATTGTGTGCCTTGAGCTGAGCTCCATGCACTTGCTTTTTCATTGGTGTGCCTTGGAGTCGATTCTATGTACTTGTTTTTCATTGTGTGCCTTGAGTCAGATTCTATGTGTACTTGTTTTTCATTGTGTGCCTTGAGTCAGATTCTATGTATTGTTTTTCATTGTAAAATTTGGAGTCAGATTCTTTGTGTACTTGTTTTTCATTGTGTGCCTTGAGTCAGATCTATGTACTTGTTTTTCATTGTGTGCCTTGAGTCAGATTCTATGTACTTGTTTTTCATTGTGTGCCTTGAGTCAGATTCTATGTACTTGTTTTTCATTGTGTGCCTTGAGTCAGATTCTACACTTGTTTTTTCATTGTGTGCCTTGAGTCAGATTCTATGTACTTGTTTTTCATTGTGTGCCTTGAGTCAGATCATGCACTTGTTTTTCATTGTGTGCCTTGGAGTCGATTCTATGTACTTGTTTTTCTATTGGGGCATTGAGTCAGATTCTATGTACTTGTTTTTCATTGTGTGCCTTGAGTCAGATTCTATGTACTTGTTTTTCATTGTGTGCCTTGGAGTCAGATTCTATATCTGTTTTTCATTGTGTGCCTTGAGTCAGATCTATATGTACTTGTTTTTTTCATTGTGTGCCTTGGTTTCACTCTATGTACTTGTTTTTCATTGTGTGCCTTGAGTCAGATTCTATGCACTTGTTTTTCATTGTGTGCCTGAGTTGATCTGTACTTGTTTTTCATTGTGTGCCTTGAGTCAGATTCTATGTACTTGTTTTTCATTGTGTGCCTTGAGTCAGATTCTATGTACTTGTTTTTCATTGTGTGCCTTGAGTCAGATTCTATGCACTTGTTTTTCATTGTGTGCCTTGAGTCAGATTCTATGTACTTGTTTTTCATTGTGTGCCTTGAGTCAGATTCTATGTACTTGTTTTTCATTGTGTGCCTTGAATATCTCATGCACTTGTTTTTCATTGTGTGTTCTGAGTCGACTCTACACTTGTTTTTCATTGTGTGCCTTGGAGTCAGATTCTATGTACTTGTTTTCCTTTCATTGTGTGCCTTGAGTCAGATTCTATGCTTGTTTTTCATTGTGTGCCTTGAGTCAGATTCTATGCACTTGTTTTTCATTGTGTGCCTTGAGTCAGATTCTATGTACTTGTTTTTCATTGTGTGCCTTGAGTCAGATTCTATGCACTTGTTTTTTCATTGTGTGCCTTGAGCTAGATTCTATGTACTTGTTTTTCATTGTGTGCCTTGAGTCAGATTCTATGTACTTGTTTTTCATTGTGTGCCTTGAGCTGGATTCATGTACTTGTTTTTCATTGTGTGCCTGAGTCAGATCTCTATGTACTTGTTTTTCATTGTGTGCCTTGAGTCAGATTCTATGTACTTGTTTTTCATTGTGTGCCTTGAGTCAGATTCTATGTACTTGTTTTTCATTGTGTGCCTTGAGCTGGATTCTATGTACTTGTTTTTCATTGTGTGCCTTGAGTCAGATTCTATGTACTTGTTTTTCATTGTGTGCCTTGAGTCAGATTCTTATGTGGTGTAATTGTTTTTCATTGTGTGCCTTGAGTCGATCTATGTATTTCTGTTTTCATTGTGTGCCTTGAGTCAGATTCAGTGTACTTGTTTTTCATTGTGTGCCTTGAGTCGGATTCTATGTACTTTTGTTTTCATTGTGTGCCTGGAGTCAGACTGCACTTGTTTTTCATTTAAAGTTTCGAGTCAGATCATGCACTTGTTTTTCATTGTGTGCCTTGAGTTGACTTTATGTACTTGTTTTTCATTAAAGTGCCTTGAGCCTATCTTCTAAAATTTGTTTTTCATTGTGTGCCTTGAGTCAGATTCTATGCACTTGTTTTTCATTGTGTGCCTTGAGTCAGATTCTATGTACTTGTTTTTCATTGTGTGCCTTGAGTCAGATTCACACTTGTTTTTCATTGTGTGCCTTGAGTCAGATTCTATGGTACTTGTTTTTCTATTGTGTGCCTTGAGTCAGATTCTATGCACTTGTTTTTCATTGTGTGCCTTGAGTCAGATTCTATGTACTTGTTTTTCATTAAAAGCCTCGAGTCAGATTCTATGTACTTGTTTTCATTGTGTGCCTTGGAGTCAGATTCTATGTGTACTTGTTTTTCATTGTGTGCCTTGAGTCGATTCTCCTATGTACTTGTTTTTCATTGTGTGCCTTGGTTTTTGGATTCTATGTACTTACCATTGTGTGCCTTGAGTCAGATTCTATGTACTTGTTTTTCATTGTGTGCCTGAGTCAGATTCTATGTACTTGTTTTTCATTGTGTGCCTTGAGTCAGATTCTATGTACTTGTTTTTCATTGTGTGCTCTGAGTCAGATTCTATGTACTTGCTTTTCATTGTGTGCCTTGAGTCAGATTCTATGTACTTGTTTTTCATTGTGTGCCTTGAGTCAGATTCTATGTACTTGTTTTTCATTGTGTGCCTTGAGTCAGATTCTATGTGGCTCTGTTTTTCATTGTGTGCCTTGAGTCAGATTCTATGTACTTGTTTTTCATTGTGTGTGCCTTGAGTCAGATTCTATGTACTTGTTTTTCATTGTGTGCCTTGAGTCAGATTCTATGTACTTGTTTTTCATTGTGTGCCTTGGTCAGATTCTATGTACTTGTTTTTTCATTGTGTGTGGAGTCAGATTCTATGCACTTGTTTCGTGTATGCCTTGAGTCAGATTCTGTGTACTTGTTTTTCATTGTGCCTTGGTCAATTCTAACTTAACACTTGTTTTCCATTGTGTGCCTTGGTGAATTCTATACTTGTTTTCATTGTGTGCCTTGGAGTCGAATTCTATGTACTTGTTTTTCATTGTGTGCACAGCAGGTCCAATTCTATGCACTTGTTTTTTCATTTAATGTGCCTTGGTCAGATTCTATGTACTTGTTTTTTCATTGTGTGCCTTGAGTCCAATTCTATGCACTTGTTTTCATTGTGTGCCTTGGTCAGATTCTGTCTTGTTTTCATTGTATTGCCTTGGTCTAATTCCTATGTACTTGTTTTTCATTGTGTGCCTTGAGTCGAATTCTATGCACTTGTTTTCATTGTGTGCCTTGAAAAGTCCAGATTCTGCTTGTACTTGTTTTCCATTGTGTGCCTTGAGTCCAGATTCTATGCACTTGTTTTCATTGTGTGCCTTGAGTCTGAATTCTATGTGCTTGTTTTCATTGTGTGCCTTGAGTCAGATTCTTATGTACTTGTTTCATTGTGTTGCCTTGGTCAGATTCTGTGCACTTGTTTTTCATTGTGCCTTGAGTCCAGATTCTATGTGCTTGTTTTTCATTGTGTGTAGGTCCAGATTCTATGTATAGCTCTTGTGTGCCTTGGTCAGATTCTGTACTTGTTTTTTCATTGTGTGCCTTGAGTCAAGATTCTGTGTTTTCGTGTGTGCCTTGAGTCGAATTCATACTTGTTTTTTCATTGTGTGCTGTGGTCAAATTCTATGTACTTGTTTTCCATTGTGTACTTGAGTCCAGATTCTATGCACTTGTTTTTCATTGTGTGCCTGGGTCAGATTCTATGTACTTGTTTTTCATTGTGTGCCTTGAGTCAGATTCTATGTACTTGTTTTCATTGTGTGCCTTGAGTCCAGATTCTATACTTGTTTTTCATTATTAACGCTTAGGTCAATTCTATGTACTTGTTTTCATTGTGCTGTGGGGTCAGATTCTATGCACTTGTTTTTCATTATTATTGTAAGGTCAGATTCTATGTACTTGTTTTCATTGTACACCTTGGTCAGATTCTATGTGCCCATTTTTCATTGTGTGCCTTGAGTCAGATTCCTAACTACTTGTTTTCATTGTGTGCCTTGGGTCAGATTCTGCTGTACTTGTTTTTCATTGTGTGCCTTGAGTCAGATTCTGTACACTTGTTTTTCATTGTGTGCCTTGAGTCAGATTTCTATGTACTTGTTTTTCATTGTGCCTTGAGTCCAGATTCTATGTACTTGTTTTCATTGTGTGCTGTGAGTCAGATTCCCTGTGCACTTGTTTTTTCATTGTGTGCCTTAGGTCCAATTCTATACTTACTTGTTTTTCATTGTGTGCACTTGGTCAGATTCTATGCCTTGTTTTCATTGTACCTTGAGTCCAATTCTGTAGCCTTGTTTTTGATGTGTGCCTTGAGGTCAGATTCTATGTACTTGTTTTCATTGTGTGCCTTGGTCAGATTCTATGCACTTGTTTTTCATTGTGTTGTGAATTCAGATTCTATGTACTTGTTTCATTGTGTGCCTTGAGTCAGATTCTATGCACTTGTTTTTCATTGTGTGCCTTGAGTCAGATTCTATGTATACTTGTTTTTCATTGTGTGCCTTGAGTCAGATTCTATGTACTTGTTTTTCATTGTGTGCCCTTGGTCAGATTCTATGCACTTGTTTTTCATTGTGTGCCTTGGTCCAGATTCTATGTACTTGTTTTCCATTTGTATGCCTTGGTCAGATTCTGCACTTGTTTTTCATTGTGTGCCTTGGTCAGATTCTATGTACTTGTTCTCATTGTGTGCCTTAGGTCCAGATTCCTATGTGCTTGTTTTCATTGTGTGCCCTTGAGTCAGATTCTATGCACTTGTTTTCATTATTTTGTCAAAGGTCAGATTCACTGTACTTGTTTTCATTGTGTGCCTTGGTCCAATTCTATGCACTTGTTTTCATTATTATTTTGTGATCAGATTCTATGTACTTGTTTTCATTGTGCCCTTGGGTCAGATTCTATGTACTTGTTTTTCATTGTGTGCTTAATTAGTTATGTGCTTGTTTTTCATTGTGTCTTGTGAGTCAGATTCTACTTGTTTTTCATTGTGTGCCTTGAGTCAGATTCTATACTTGTTTTCATTGTGTGCCTTTGGTCAGATTCCATACTTGTTTTCGTGTGTGCCTTGAGGTCAATTTCTATGTGCTTGTTTTCATTTATTTTGTGGTCAGATTCTGCTTGTTTTTCATTGTGTGCCTTAGGTCAGATTCTGCCCTTGTTTTCATTGTGTGCCTTGAGTCAGATTCTATGTACTTGTTTTTCATTGTGTGCCTTGAGTCAGATTCTATGTGTTTTCGTGTGTGCCCTTGAGTCAGATTCTATGTACTTGTTTTTCATTGTGTTACTTTGTAGGTCAGATTCTATGCACTTGTTTTACGTGCCTTTTGTAGGTCTGAATTCTATGTACTTGTTTTTCATTGTGTGCTGAAGTCCAGATTCTATGTACTTGTTTTTTGCATTGTATGCCTTGAGTCTGAATTCCTTACTTGTTTTTCATTATTGTTAACATGAGTCGAATTCTATGTACTTGTTTTCATTGTGTGTGAGTCAGATTCTATACTTGTTTTTTTCTGAGGCTGTGTGCCTTGAGTCAGATTCTAACTTAACTTGTTTCATTGTGTGCACTTGAGTCAGATTCTATGTACTTGTTTTTCATTGTGTGCCTTGGGTCAGATTCTATGCACTTGTTTTTCATTTATTGTTAACATGGTCCAATTCTATGTACTTGTTTTTCATTGTGTGCCTTGGTCAGATTCTATGTACTTGTTTTTCATTGTGTGCCTTGAGTCAGATTCACTTACTTGTTTTCATTGTGTGCATGAGTCAGATTCTATGTGCTTGTTTTTTCATTGTGTGCCTTAGGGTCAGATTCTATACTTGTTTTCATTATGTGCTTAATTGATTCTATTAGCACTTGTTTTCATTGTGTGCCTTGAGTCAGATTCTATGCACTTGTTTTCATTGTTTTGCTTGAGTCAGATTCACCTTAACTTGTTTTTTCATTGTGTGCCTTGAGTCAGATTCTATGCTTACATTTTCATTTATGTGCAGCAGGTCAGATTCACACTTTGTTTTTCATTGTGTGCCTTGAGTCAGATTCTATGTACTTGTTTTTTCATTGTATGCCTTAGGTCAAATTCCTAATACTTGTTTTTCATTGTGTGCCTTGAGTCAGATTCTATGTACTTGTTTTTCATTGTGTGCTTGGTCAGATTCTATGTACTTGTTTTCATTGTGTGCCTTGAGTCAGAATTCACTTGTTTTCGTGTATTGCCTTGAGTCAATTCTATGTGCTTGTTTTCATTGCTTATTGCCTTAGAATTGAATTCCTATGCACTTGTTTTTCATTCGTATGCCTTGAGTCAGATTCTGTCTTGTTTTTCATTGTGTGCCTTGAGTCAGATTCTTGTTTTTCATTGTGTGTGGTCCAATTCCCCATATGTTTTCATTGTGTGCCTTAGGTCAGATTCTATGTACTTGTTTTTCATTGTGTGCCTTGGTCAGATTCTATTACTTGTTTCATTGTGTGCCACAGCAAGTCCAGATACTATGTACTCATTTTCATTGCTTGTACCTTGAGTCAGATTCTATTGTCTCCTTGTTTTTTCATTGTGTGCCTTGAGTCAGATTCTATGCACTTGTTTTTCGTGTGCCTTAGGGTCAGATTCTATGTACTTGTTTTTTTCATTGTGTGCCTTGGTCAGATTCTATGCACTTGTTTTTCATTGTGTGCACTTCAGGTCAGTTACTATGTACTTGTTTTCATTGTGTGCCTTGGTCAGATTCTTAGCCTTTGTTTTTCATTGTGTGCCTTGAGTCAGATTCTGTGCACTTGTTTTTCATTGTGTGCCTTGGGTCAGATTCTATGTACTTGTTGTTTTTCATTGTGTGCCTTGAGTCCAGATTGTACTTGTTTTCATTGTGTTTTCCTTGGTCAGATTCTGCCATGTATTTTTTCATTGTGTGCCTTGGTCAATTCTATGTACTTGTTTTCATTGTGTGCCTTGGTCCAATTCTATGCACTTTATTTTCATTATTGTGCCTTGAGTCCAGATTCTATGCTTGTTTTCATTGTGTGCCTTGAATTGATTACACTTTTGTTTTCATTGTGTGCCTTGATCCAGATTCTATGTGCTTGTTTTTCATTGTGTGCCTTGGTCCAGATTCTGTCTTTTGTTTTTCATTGTGTGCCTTGGTCAGATTCTATGTACTTGTTTTCATTGTGTGCCTTGAGTCAGATTCCTACTTGTTTTCATTAATGCCTTGGTCAGATTCTATGCCTTGTTTTTTCATTGTGTGCCTTGAATAGATTCCTATGCACTTGTTTTTCATTGTGTGCCTTGAGTCAGATTCTATGTACTTTTTTTCATTGTGTGCCTTGAGTCAGATTCTATGTACTTGTTTTTCATTGTGTGCCTTAGGAGTCAGATTCTGCATACTTGTTTTCATTGTGTGCCTTGAGTCAGATTCTGTCACTTGTTTTCATTGTGTGCCTTAATTAGGTTATTATACTTGTTTTCATTGTGTGCCTTAATTCAGATTCTATGTACTTGTTTTTCATTGTGTGTGCCTTGAGTCAGATTCTATGTGTTTTTCATTGTGTGCCTTGGTCAGATTATGCACTTGACTTTTCATTGTGCAGGTCAATTCTACCACTTGTTTTTCATTGTGTGCCTTGAGTCAGATTCTGTATGACTTTTCATTGTGTGCCTTGAGTCAGATTCTATGTACTTGTTTTTTCATTATTGCCTTAGCAGGTCAGATTCTATGTACTTGTTTTCATTGTGTGCCTTGGGTCAGATTCTATGCACTTGTTTTCATTGTGTTGCCTTGAGTCAGATTCTATACACTTGTTTTTTCATTGTGCCTTGGTCAAGTTTCTATGTACTTGTTTTTCATTGTGTGCTGTGGTCAGATTCTGTATATGCTTGTTTTTCATTGTCGTACCTTGAGTCAGATTCTGTCTTTTGTTTTCATTGTGTGCCTTGAGTCAGATTCTATGCACTTGTTTTCATTAATACTGCCAGGTCAGATTCTATGTACTTGTTTTTCGTTGTGCCTTGGTCTACAGATTCTGTACTTGTTTTTTGTTGTGTGCCTTATGAGTCAGATTCTGTCACATAGCTCGTGTGTGTAAGGTCCTTCAGATTCTGTGTACTTGTTTTTCATTGTGTGCCTTGAGAGTCAGATTCTATGTACTTGTTTTCATTGTGTGCCTTGAGTCAGATACTATGTACTTGTTTTCATTGTGTGCCTTAAGGTCCAGATTCTATGTACTTGTTTTCATTGTGTGCCACTTGAGTCAGATTCTATGTGCTTGTTTTCATTGTGTGCCTTGGTCAGATTCTGCTTTTGTTTTTCATTATTGTGCCTTGGTCAGATTCTGTGCTTGTTTTTCATTGTGTATAGGTCAGATTATGTGCTGTTTTTCATTTATTGTGAGTCAGATTCTACTTGTTTTTACGTGTGTGCCTTGAATTCAGTTAACTTGTTTTCATTGTATTGCCTTGAGTCGAATTCTATGTGTGACTTTCATTGTGTGCCTTGGTCCAATTCTATGCACTTGTTTTCATTATTGTGCCTTGGTCAGATTCTATGTACTTTGTTTTTCATTGTGTGCCTTGAGTCAGATTCTTCTATGTACTTGTTTTTCATTGTGTGCTGTGAGTCAATTCTATACACTTGTTTTCATTGTGTGCACTTAGGTCAGATTCTATCTTGTTTCATTGTGTGCCTTGAGTCAGATTCTGCCTTGTTTTTTCGTGTGTGCACTTAATTGAATTCTATGTACTTGTTTTCATTGTGTGCCAGGTCAGATTCTATGTACTTGTTTTCATTGTGTGCCTTGAGTCAGATTCTATGCACTTGTTTTTCATTGTGTGCCTTGGTCAGATTCTATGTACTTGTTTTTCATTGTGTGCCTTGGTCAGATTCTATGTACTTGTTTTTTCATTATGGCACCTTGGAGTCGAATTCTATACCCTTTGTTTTTCATTAATGCCTTGAGTGAATTCTATATCTTGTTTTTTCCATTATTATGTACCTTGGTCGAATTCTGTCTTGTTTTCATTGTGTGCCTTGAGTCCTTGAATTCTATGCACTTGTTTTTCATTGTGTGCCTTGAGTCAGATTCTTGTTTTCATTGTGTGCCTTGGTCAGATTCTATGCACTTGTTTCATTGTGTGCCTTGGGTCAGATTCTATGTACTTGTTTTTTCATTGTGTGCCTTGAGTCAGAATTCTATGCACTTGTTTTTCATTGTGTGCCTTGGTCAGATTCTATGTACTTGTTTTTCATTGTGTGCCTTGAGTCAGATTCTATGCACTTGTTTTTCATTGTGTGCCTTGAATCAGATTCTATGTACTTGTTTTTCATTGTGTGCCTTGGTCAGATTCTATGCACTTGTTTTTTCATTTATTAATGCACTTAATTAATTCTGCTTGTTTTTGTTGTGTGCCTTGGTCAGATTCTATGTGCTTGTTTTTCATTGTGTGCCTTGAGTCAGATTCTATGTACTTGTTTTTCATTGTGTGCCTTGGGGTAAATTCTATACTTGTTTTCGTGTGTGCACTTGAGTCAGATTCTATACTTGTTTTTCATTGTCTATGCCTTGAGTCAGATTCTATACTTGTTTTTTCATTTATTATTGCCTTGAGTCAGATTCGCACACTTGTTTTTCATTGTGTGCCTTGGGTCAGATTCATGTACTTGTTTTCATTATTATGAGTCAGATTCTATGTGCTTACATTTTTCATTGTGTGCTGAGTCAGATTCTATGTGTACTTGTTTTTCATTTATTATTGCCTTAGGAATTGATTCTTTGCACTTGTTTTTCGTGTGCATGGTCAGATTCTATTAATACTTTATTTTTCCATTGTGTGTATGAGTCAGTTCTATATGTACTGTTTTCATTGTGTGCCTTGAGTCAGATTCTATGCATACATTTTCATTATTGTAGGAGTCCAGATTCTATGCACTTGTTTTTCGTGTGTGCCTTAGGTCAGATTCTATGTACTTGTTTTTGACTTTTGTATTTTGTAGGTCAGATTCTATGCACTTGTTTTTCATTGTGTGCCTTAGGTCAGATTCTATGTGCTTTGTTTTCATTGTGCCTTGAGTCCAGATTCTGTGCCTTGTTTTTTCATTGTGTGCCTTAGGTCAGATTCTATGCACTTTGTTTCATTATTTGCCTTAGATTCGGTCTATGTACTTGTTTTTCATTGTGTGCCTTGAGTCAGATTCTATGTACTTGTTTTCATTTATGTGCCGTAGGTCAGATTCTATACTT
>JBBBDQ010023349.1:0-10729 GCA_037127315.1 Ascarosepion bandense
TTACACATTACATGACATGGACCCATTACATTACATTACATGGACCCATTACATTACATGACATGGACCCATTACATGACATGGACCCATTACATTACATTACATGACATGGACCCATTACATGGACCCATTACATTACATGACATGGACCCATTACATGGACCCATTACATTACATTACATGACATGGACCCATTACATGACATGGACCCATTACATGGACCCATTACATTACATTACATGACATGGACCCATTACATGGACCCATTACATTACATTACATGACATGGACCCATTACATGGACCCATTACATTACATTACATGACATGGACCCATTACATTACATGACATGGACCCATTACATTACATGACATGGACCCATTACATGACATGGACCCATTACATTACATTACATGACATGGACCCATTGCATGGACCCATTACATTACATTACATGACATGGACCCATTACATTACATTACATGACATGGACCCATTACATTACATTACATGACATGGACCCATTACATGACATGACATGGACCAACTACATGACATGACATGGACCCATTACATGACATGGACCCATTACATTACATGGACCCATTACATTACATGACATGACATGGACCCATTACATGACATGGACCCATTACATGGACCCATTACATTACATTACATGACATGGACCCATTACATGACATGGACCCATTACACAGACCCATTACATTACATTACATGACATGGACCCATTACATGGACCCATTACATTACATTACATGACATGGACCCATTACATGGACCCATTACATGACATGACATGGACCCATTACATAGTGACATGGACCCATTACATGACATGGACCCATTACATGGACCCATTACATTACATTACATGACATGGACCCATTACATGACATGACATGGACCCATTACATGACATGGACCCATTACATGGACCCATTACATTACATGACATGACATGGACCCATGACACTGGACCCATTACATGGACCCATTACATTACATTACATGACATGGACCCATTACATGGACCCATTACATTACATTACATGACATGGACCCATTACATGACATGGACCCATTACATTACATTACATGACATGGACCCACGTACATGGACCCATTACATTACATTACATGACATGGACCCATTACATGGACCCATTACATTGTCCTACAGCATGGACCCATTACATGGACCCATTACGTGCCATTACATGACATGGACCCATTACATGACATGGACCCATTACATGGACCCATTACATTACATTACATGACATGGACCCATTACATTGCAGCTGTGACATGGACCCATTACATGGACCCATTACACGATACATTACATGACATGGACCCATTACATGGACCCATTACATTACATTACATGACATGGACCCATTACATGACATGGACCCATTACACATGACATGGACCCATTACATGACATGGACCCATTACATGGACCCATTACATTACATTACATGACATGGACCCATTACATTACATTACATGACATGGACCCATTACATGGACCCATTACATTACATTACATGACATGGACCCATTACATGGACCCATTACATTACATTACATGACATGGACCCATGACATGGACCCATTACATTACATGACATGACATGGACCCATTACATGACATGGACCCATTACATGACATGGACCACATTACATGGACCCATTACATTACATGACATGGACCCATTACATGGACCCATTACATTACATTACATGACATGGACCCATTACATGACATGGACCCATTATGGACCCATTACATGACATGGACCCATTACATGGACCCATTACATTACATTACATGACATGGACCCATTACATGGACCCATTACATTACATTACATGACATGGACCCATTACTGGACCCATTACATTACATTACCTTGGACCCATTACATGACATGGACCCATTACATGACATGGACCCATTACATTACATTACATGACATGGACCCATTACATGGACCCATTACATTACATTACATGACATGGACCCATTACATGACATGGACCCATTACATGGACCCATTACATTACATTACATGACATGGACCCATTACATGGACCCATTACATTACATTACATGACATGGACCCATTACATGGACCCATTACATTACATTACATGACATGGACCCATTACATTACATGACATGGACCCATTACATTACATGACATGGACCCATTACATGACATGGACCCATTACATTACATGACATGGACCCATTACATGGACCCATTTACATTACATGACATGGACCCATTACATGGACCCGATACATTACATTACATGACGTGGACCCATTACATGACATGACATGGACCCATTACATGACATGACATGGACCCATTATATGACATGGACCCATTACATTACATGGACCCATTACATTACATGACATGACATGGACCCATTACATGACATGGACCCCATTACATGGACCCATTACATTACATGACATGGACCCATTACATGGACCCATTACATTACATTACATGACATGGACCCATTACATGACATGGACCCATTACATGGACCCATTACATTACATTACATGACATGGACCCATTACATGGACCCATTACATTACATTACATGACATGGACCCATTACATGACATGACATGGACCCATTACATGACATGGACCCATTACATGACATGGACCCATTACATGGACCCATTACATTACATGACATGGACCCATTACATGACATGACATGGACCCATTACATGACATGGACCCATTACATTACATGGACCCATTACATTACATGACATGGACCCATTACATGGACCCATTACATTACATTGCATGACATGGATGACCCATGGACCCATTACATTACATTACATGACATGGACCCATTACATGACATGGACCCATTACATGGACCCATTACATTACATTACATGACATGGACCCATTACATGGACCCATTACATTACATTACATGACATGGACCCATTACATGACATGGACTGGCTATATGGACCCATTACATTACATGACATGACATGGACCCATTACATTACATGACATGGACCCATTACATGACATGGACCCATTACATGGACCCATTACATTACATTACATGACATGGACCCATTACATTACATTACATGACATGGACCCATTACATGGACCCATTACATTACATTACATGACATGGACCCATTACATGGACCCATTACATTACATGACATGGACCCATTACATGACATGGACCCATTACATGACATGGACCCATTACATGGACCCATTTACATTACATTACATGACATGGACCCATTACATTACATTTACATGACATGGACCCATTACATGGACCCATTACATTACATGACATGGACCCATTACATGGACCCATTACATTACATTACATGACATGGACCCATTACATGGACCCATTGCATTACATTACATGACCTTGGACCCATTACATTACATGACATGACCTTGGACCCATTACATGACATGGACCCATTACATGGACCCATTACATTACATGACATGGACCCATTACATGGACCCATTACATTACATTACATGACATGGACCCATTACATTACATGACATGGACCCATTACATGACATGGATTCCATTACATGGACCCATTACATTACATTACATGACATGGACCCATTACATGGACCCATTACATTACATGACATGGACCCGTGCATGACATGGACCCATTACATGGACCCATTACATTACATGACATGACATGGACCCATTACATTACATGACATGACATGGACCCATTACATGACATGGACCCATTACCATGACATGGACCCATTACATGGACCCATTACATTACATTACATGACATGGACCCATTACATGGACCCATTACATTACATTACATGACATGGACCCATTACAAGTACATTACATGACATGGACCCATTAGGACCCATTACATTACATTACATGACATGGACCCATTACATGGACCCATTACATTACATTACATGACATGGACCCATTACATGGACCCATTACATTACATTGTATGGACCCATTACATTACATTACATGACATGGACCCATTACATGGACCCATTACATTACATTACATGACATGGACCCATTACATGACATGGACCCATTACATTACATTACATGACATGGACCCATTACATTACATTACATGACATGGACCCATTACATGGACCCATTACATTACATTACATGACATGGACCCATTACATGGACCCATTACACATTACATTACATGACATGGACCCATTACATGGACCCATTACATTACATTACATGACATGGACCCATTACATGACATGGACCCATTACATGACATGGACCCATTACATTACATGACATGGACCCATTACATGACATGGACCCATTACATGGACCCATTGCATTACATTACATGACATGGACCCATTACATGGATAGGCTACATTACATTACATGACATGGACCCATTACATGGACCCATTACATTACATTACATGACATGGACCCATTACATGGACCCATTACATTACATTACATGACATGGACCCATTACATGGACCCATTACATTACATGACATGGACCCATTACATGGACCCATTACATTACATTACATGACATGGACCCATTACATGGACCCATTACATTACATGACATGGATGATATGGACCATTAACATTACATTCTGACACTGGACCCATTACATGGACCCATTACATTACATGACATGGACCCATTACATGGACCCATTACATTACATGACATGGACCCATTACATTACATTACATGACATTGACCCATTCTGTGGACCCATTACATTACATTACATGACATGGACCCATTACATGGACCCATTACATTACATTACATGACATGGACCCATTACATGGACCCATTACATTACATGACATGGACCATTACATGGACCCATTACATTACATTACATGACATGGACCCATTACATGACATGGACCCATTACATGGACCCATTACATTACATTACATGACATGGACCCATTGCATGGACCCATTACATTACATTACATGACATGGACCCATTACATTACATGACATGGACCCATTACATTACATGACATGGACCCATTACATGACATGGACCCATTACATTACATTACATGACATGGACCCATTACATGGACCCATTACATTACATTACATGACATGGACCCATTACATGGACCCATTACATTACATTACATGACATGGACCCATTACATGACATGACATGGACCCATTACATGACATGGACCCATTACATTACATGGACCCATTACATTACATGACATGACATGGACCCATTACATGACATGGACCCATTACATGGACCCATTACCGCGTACATGACATGGACCCATTACATGGACCCATTACATTACATTACATGACATGGACCCATTACATGACATGGACCCATTACATGGACCCATTACATTACATTACATGACATGGACCCATTACATGGACCCATTACATTACATTACATGACATGGACCCATTACATGGACCCATTACATTACATTACATGACATGGACCCATTACATTACATTACATGACATGGACCCATTACATGACATGACATGGACCCATTACATGACATGGACCCATTACATGACATGGACCCATTACATGGACCAGAAAGTACATGACATGACATGGACCCATTACATGACATGACATGGACCCATTACATGAGCATGGACCCATTACATTACATGGACCCATTACATTACATGACATGACATGGACCCATTACATGGACCCATTACATTACATGACATGGACCACGTACATGGACCCATTACATTACATTACATGACATGGACCCATTACATGGACCCATTACATTACATTACATGACATGGACCCATTACATGACATGGACCCATTACATTACATTACATGACATGGACCCATTACATGGACCCATTACATTACATTACATGACATGGACCCATTACATGGACCCATTACATTACATTACATGACATGGACCCATTACATTACATGACATGGACCCATTACATGGACCCATTACATTACATTACATGACATGGACCCATTACATTGTTACATGACATGGACCCATTACATGGACCCATTACATTACATTACATGACATGGACCCATTACATGGACCCATTACATTACATTACATGACATGGACCCATTACATGACATGGACCCATTACATGGACCCATTACATTACATTACATGACATGGACCCATTACATGACATGGACCCATTACATGGACCCATTACATTACATTACATGACATGGACCCATTACATGACATGGACCCATTACATGACATGGACCCATTACATGGACCCATTACATTACATTACATGACATGGACCCATTACATGACATGGACCCATTACATGGACCCATTACATTACATTACATGACATGGACCCATTACATGGACCCATTACATTACATTACATGACATGGACCCATTACATGGACCCATTACATTACATTACATGACATGGACCCATTACATGACATGGACCCATTACATGGACCCATTACATTACATTACATGACATGGACCCATTACATGACATGGACCCATTACATGACATGGACTACATTACATGGACCCATTACATTACATTACATGACATGGACCCATTACATGACATGGACCCATTACATGACATGGACCCATTACATGGACCCATTACATTACATTACATGACATGGACCCATTACATGGACCCATTACATTACATGACATGACATGGACCCATTACATGGACCCATTACATTACATGACGTGGACCCATTACATGGACCCATTACATTACATTACATGACATGGACCCATTACATGGACCCATTACATTACATTACATGACATGGACCCATTACATGACATGGACCCATTACATGGACCCATTACATTACATTACATGACATGGACCCGTACATGGACCCATTACATTACATTACATGACATGGACCCATTACATGGACCCATTACATTACATTACATGACATGGACCCATTACATGGACCCATTACATTACATGACATGACATGGACCCATTGCATTACATTACATGACATGGACCCATTACATGACATGGACCCATTACATGACATGGACCTATTACATGGACCCATTACATTACATTACATGACATGGACCCATTACATTACATTACATGACATGGACCCATTGTATGGACCCATTACATTACATTACATGACATGGACCCATTACATGGACCCATTACATTACATTACATGACATGGACCCATTACATGGACCCATTACATTACATTACATGACATGGACCCATTACATTACATGACATGACATGGACCCATTACATGACATGGACCCATTACATGGACCCATTACATTACATGACATGGACCCATTACATGGACCCATTACATTACATTACATGACATGGACCCATTACATTACATGACATGGACCCATTACATGACATGGACCCATTACATGGACCCATTACATTACATTTACATGACATGGACCCATTACATGGACCCATTACATTACATGACATGGACCCATTACATTACATGACATGGACCCATTACATGTTGTGGACCCATTACATGGACCCATTACATTACATGACGTGACATGGATTCCATTACATTACATGACACTGTGGACCCATTACATGACATGGACCCATTACATGACATGGACCCATTACATTACATTACATGACATGGACCCATTACATGGACCCATTACATTACATTACATGACATGGACCCATTACATGGACATTACATTACATTACATGACATGGACCCATTACATGGACCCATTACATTACAAAATACATGACATGGACCCATTACATGGACCCAAAATACATTACATTACACAGCCATGGACCCATTACATGGACCCATTACATTACATTACATGACATGGACTGACCATGGACCCATTACATTACATTACATGACATGGACCCATTACATGACATGGACCCATTACATGACATGGACCCATTACATTACATTACATGACAAGGACCCATTACATTACATTACATGACATGGACCCATTACATGACATGGACCCATTACATGGACCCATTACATTACATGACATGGACCCATTACATGGACCCATTACGTACATTACATGACATGGACCCATTGCATGGACCCATTACATTACATTACATGACATGGACCCATTACATGACATGGACCCATTACATGACATGGACCCATTACATGGACCCATTACATTACATTACATGACATGGACCCATTACATTACATTACATGACATGGACCCATTACATGACATGGACCCATTACATGGACCCATTACATTACATTACATGACATGGACCCATTACATGGACCCATTACATTACATGACATGACATGGACCCATTACATGACATGGACCCATTACATGACATGGACCCATTACATTACATGACATGGACCCATTACATGACATGGACCCATTACTGGACCCATTACATTACATTACATGACATGGACCCATTACATGGACCCATTACATTACATTACATGACATGGACCCATTACATTACATTACATGACATGGACCCATTACATGGACCCATTACATTACATTACATGACATGGACCCATTACATGGACCCATTACATTACATGACATGGACCCATTACATTACATGACATGGACCCATTACATGGACCCATTACATTACATGACATGACATGGACCCATTACATGGACCATACATTACATTACATGAGCATGGACCCATTACATGGACCCATTACATTGCATTACATGACATGGACCCATTACATGGACCCATTACATTACATGACATGGACCCATTACATGGACCCATTACATTACATGACATGGACCCATTACATGGACCCATTACATTACATTACATGACATGGACCCATTACATTACATTACATGACATTGACCCATTACATGGACCCATTACATTACATTACATGACATTGACCTGTTACATGGACCCATTACATTACATTACATGACATTGACCCATTACATGGACCCATTACATTACATGACATGACATGGACCCATTACATGGACCCATTACATTACATGACATGACATGGACCCATTACATTACATGACATGACGCCGGACCCATTGCATTACATGACATGACATGGACCCATTACATTACATGACTGACCGCATGGACCCATTACATGACATGGACCCATTACATTACATGACATGGACCCATGACATGGACCCATTACATGGACCCATTACATTACATTACATGACATGGACCCATTACATGACATGGACCCATTACATGGACCCATTACATTACATTACATGACATGGACCCATTACATGGACCCATTACATTACATTACATGACATGGACCCATTACATGGACCCATTACATTACATTACATGACATGGACCCATTACATGACATGGACCCATTACATGACATGGACCCATTACATGGACCCATTACATTACATGACATGGACCCATTACATTACATTACATGACATGGACCCATTACACATTACATGACATGGACCCATTACATGACATGGACCCATTACATGGACCCATTACATTACATGACATGGACCCATTACATGACATGACATGGACCCATTACCATGACATGGACCCATTACATGGACCCATTACATTACATTACATGACATGGACCCATTACACATTACATTACATGACATGGACCCATTACATGACATGTGGACCCATTACATGGACCCATTACATTACATTACATGACATGGACCCATTACATTACATTACATGACATGGACCCATTACATGACATGGACCCATTGCATTACATTACATGACATGGACCCATTACATTACATTACATGACATGGACCCATTACATGGACCCATTACATTACATGACATGGACCCATTACATTACATGACATGGACCCATTACATGGACCCATTACATTACATTACATGACATGGACCCATTACATGGACCCATTACATTACATTACATGACATGGACCCATTACATGGACCCATTACATTACATGACATGGACCCATTACATGACATGGACCCATTACATGGACCCATTACATTACATTACATGACATGGACCCATTACATTACATTACATGACATGGACCCATTACATGGACCCATTACATTACATTACATGTGCATGGACCCATTACATGGACCCATTACATTACATTACATGACATGGACCCATGGACCCATTACATTACATGACATGACATGGACCCATTACATGGACCCATTACATTACATGACATGACATGGACCCATTACATTACATGACATGACATGGACCCATTACGATACATGACATGACATGGACCCATTACATGACATGACATGGACCCGATACATTACATGACATGACATGGACCCATTACATTACATGACATGACATGGACCCATTACATTACATGACATGACATGGACCCATTACATGGACCCATTACGTTACATGACATGACATGGACCATTTACATGACATGGACCCATTACATGACATGGACCCCATTACATGACATGGACCCATTACATGGACCCATTACATGGCATGACATGGACCCATTACATTACATGACATGACATGGACCCATTACATTACATGAC
>JBBBDQ010023350.1:0-10747 GCA_037127315.1 Ascarosepion bandense
GTAAAAGATTTAGGACCAGAAACATTAATCGTTATCACCCCATACAAGGCAGTAATGCTCAAGACACAAATGGTTATTAGGTGTGGAAGATTTACGACCAGAAACATTAATCGTTATCACCCCATACACAAGGCAGTAATGTCACTAAGACACAAATGGTTATTAGGTGGGGAAGATTTACGACCAGAAACATTAATCGTTATCACCCCATACAAGGCAGTAATGTCACTAAGACACAAATGGTTATTAGGTGGGGAAGATTTACGACCAGAAACATTAATCGTTATCACCCCATACAAGGCAGTAATGTCACTAAGACACAAATGGTTATTAGGTGGGGAAGATTTACGACCAGAAACATTAATCGTTATCACCCCATACAAGGCAGTAATGTCACTAAGACACAAATGTTGTTAGGTGGGGGAAGATTTACGACCAGAAACATTAATCGTTATCACCCCATACAAGGCAGTAATGTCACTAAGACACAAATGGTTATTAGGTAAAGATTTACGACCAGAAACATTAATCGTTATCACCCCATACAAGGCAGTAATGTCACTAAGACACAAATGGCTATTAGATGTGGAAGACGACCAGAAACATTAATCGTTATCACCGTATACAAGGCAGCAATGTCACTAAGACACAAATGGTTATTAGGTGCGGAAGATTTACGACCAGAAACATTAATCGTTATCACCCCATACAAGGCAGTAATGTCATCAAGACACAAATGGTTATTAGGTGTGGAAGATTTACGACCAGAAACATTAATCGTTATCACCCCCATACAAGGCAGTAATGTCACTAAGACACAAATGGTTATTAGTGGGAAGATTTACACCAGAAACATTAATCGTTATCACCCCATACAAGGCAGTAATGTCACTAAGACAATAAATGGTTATTAGGTGTGGAAGATTTACGACCAGAAACATTAATCGTTATCACCCCATACAAGGCAGTAATGTCACTAAGACACAAATGGTTATTAGGTGGGGAAGATTTACACCAGAAACATTAATCGTTATCACCCCATACAAGGCAGTAATGTCACTAAGACACAAATGGTTATTAGGTGTGGAAGATTTACGACCAGAAACATTAATCGTTATCACTCCATACAGTAATGTCACTAAGACACAAATGGTTATTAGGTGTGGAAGATTTACGACCAGAAACATTAATCGTTATCACCCCATACAAGGCAGTAATGTCACTAAGACACAAATATTATTAGGTAAAGATTTACGACCAGAAACATTAATCGTTATCACCCCATACAAGGCAGCAATGTCACTAAGACACAAATGGTTATTAGGTGTGGAAGATTTATTTATCTAGAAATATTAATCGTTATCACCCCATACAAGGCAGTAATGTCAAGACACAATGAGTTATTAGGTGGGGAAGATTTACGACCAGAAACATTAATCAAGGCACACCCATACAAGGCAGTAATGTCACTAAGACACATGCCGGTTATTAGGTGGGGAAGATTTACGACCAGAAACATTAATCGTTATCACCCCATACAAGGCAGTAATGTCACTAAGACACAAATGGTTATTAGGTGTGGAAGATTTACGACCAGAAACATTAATCGTTATCACCCCATACAAGGCAGTAATGTCACAAGACACAAATGGTTATTAGGTGTGGAAGATTTACGACCAGAAACATTAATCGTTATCACCCCATACAAGGCAGTAATGTCACCAAGACACAAATGGTTATTAGGTGGGGAAGATTTACGACCAGAAACATTAATCGTTATCACCCCATACAAGGCAGTAATGTCACTAAGACACAAATGGTTATTAGGTGTGAAGATTTACGACCAGAAACATTAATCGTTATCACCCCATACAAGGCAGTAATGTCACTAAGACACAAATGGTTATTAGGTGGGGAAGATTTACGACCAGAAACATTAATCGTTATCACCCCATACAAGGCAGTAATGTCACTAAGACACAAATGGTTATTAGGTGTGGAAGATTTTACGAATTGTGAAAACATTAATCGTTATCACCCCATACAAGGCAGTAATGTCACTAAGACACAAATGGTTATTAGTGTGGAAGATTTACGACCAGAAACATTAATCGTTATCACCCCATACAAGGCAGTAATGTCACTAAGACACAAATGGTTATTAGGTGGGGAAGATTTACGACCAGAAACATTAATCGTTATATCACCCCCATACAAGGCAGTAATGTCACTAAGACACAAATGGTTATTAGGTGTGGAAGATTTACGACCAGAAACATTAATCGTTATCACCCCATACAAGGCAGTAATGTCACTAAGACACAAATGGTTATTAGGTGGGGAAGATTTACGACCAGAAACATTAATCGTTATCACCCATACAAGGCAGTAATGTCACTAAGACATTAAATGGTTATTAGGTGTGGAAGATTTACGACCAGAAACATTAATCGTTATCACCCCATACAAGGCAGTAAATGTCACTAAGAGCACAAATGGTTGCTAGGTGTGGAAGATTTACGACCAGAAACATTAATTGTTATCACCCCATACAAGGCAGTAATGTCACTAAGACACAAATGGTTATTAGGTGGGGCATTTACGACCAGAAACATTAATCGTTATCACCCCATACAAGGCAGTAATGTCACTAAGACACAAATGGTTATTAGGTGGGGAAGATTTACGACCAGAAACATTAATCGTTATCACCCCATACAAGGCAGTAATGTCACTAAGACACAAATGGTTAGGTGTGGAAGATTTACGACCAGAAACATTATTAATCGTTATCACCCCATACAAGGCAGTAATGTCACCAAGACAAATGGTTATTAGGTTTTGAAAGATTTACGACCAGAAACATTAATCGTTGGCCACCCCATACAAGGCAGTAATGTCACCAAGACACAAATGGTTATTAGGTGTGGAAGATTTACGACCAGAAACATTAATCGTTATCACCCCATACAAGGCGGTAATGTCACTAAGACACAAATGGTTATTAGTGTGAAGATTTACGACCAGAAACATTAATCGTTATCACCCCATACAAGGCAGTAATGTCACTAAGACACAAATGGTTATTAGGTAAAGATTTACGACCAGAAACGATGCACTCAAGTTTATCAATTCTAAGCATATGGCAGTAATGTCACTAAGACACAAATGGTTATTAGGTGGGGAAGATTTACGACCAGAAACATTAATCGTTATCACCCCATACAAGGCAGTAATGTCACTTAAGATAATAAATGGTTATTAGGTGTGGAAGATTTACGACCAGAAACATTAATCGTTATCACCCCATACAAGGCAGTAATGTCACTAAGACACAAATGGTTATTAGGTGTGGAAGATTTACGACCAGAAACATTAATCGCTATCACCCCATACAAGGCAGTAATGTCACTAAGACACAAATGGTTATTAGGTGGGGAAGATTTACGACCAGAAACATTAATCGTTATCACCCCATACAAGGCAGTAATGTCACTAAGACACAAATGGTTATTAGGTGGGGAAGATGACTGAAACATTAATCGTTATCACCCCATACAAGGCAGTAATGTCACTAAGACACAAATGGTTATTAGGTGGGGAAGATTTACGACCAGAAACATTAATCGTTATCACCCCATACAAGGCAGTAATGTCACCAAGACACAAATGGTTATTAGGTGGGGAAGATTTACGACCAGAAACATTAATCGTTATCACCCCATACAAGGCAGCAATGTCACTAAGACACAAATGGTTATTAGGTGGGGAAGATTTACGACCAGAAACATTAATCGTTATCACCCCATACAAGGCAGTAATGTCACCAAGACACAAATGGTTATTAGATGTGGAAGATTTGGCTGACCAGAAACATTAATCGTTATCACCCCACAAGGCAGTAATGTCATTAAGACACAAATGGTTATTAGTGGAAGATTTAGCGACCAGAAACATTAATCGTTATCACCCCATACAAGGCAGTAGCGTCACTAAGACACAAATGGTTATTAGGTGGGGAAGATTTACGACCAGAAACATTAATCGTTATCACCCCATACAAGGCAGTAATGTCACTAAGACACAAATGGTTATTAGGTGTAGAAGATTTACGACCAGAAACATTAATCGTTATCACCCCATACAAGGCAGTAATGTCACCAAGACACAAATGGCTATTAGGTGTGGAAGATTTACGACCAAACATTAATCGTTATCACCCCATACAAGGCAGTAATGTCACTAAGACACAATGGTTATTAGATGTGGAAGATTTACGACCAGAAACATTAATCGTTATCACCCCATACAAGGCAGTAATGTCACTAATAAATGGTTATTAGGTGTGGAAGATTTACGACCAGAAACATTAATCGTTATCACCCCATACAAGGCAGTAATGTCACTAAGACACAAATGGTTATTAGGTGTGGAAGATTTACGACCAGAAACATTAATCGTTATCACCCTATACAAGGCAGTAATGTCACTAAGACACAAATGGTTATTAGGTGTATGATTTACGCGACCAGAAACATTAATCGTTATCACCCCATACAAGGCAGTAATGTCACTAAGACACAAATGGTTATTAGGTGTGGAAGATTTACGACCAGAAACATTAATCGTTATCACCCCATACAAGGCAGTAATGTCACTAGACACAAATGGTTATTAGGTGTGGAAGATTTACGACCAGAAACATTAATCGTTATCACCCCATACAAGGCAGTAATGTCACTAAGACACAAATGGTTATTAGGTGTGGAAGATTTACGACCAGAAACATTAATCGTTATCACCCCATACAAGGCAGTAATGTCACTAAGACACAAATGGTTATTAGGTGTGGAAGATTTACGACCAGAAACATTAATCGTTATCACTCCTATACAAGCGCAGTAATGTCACTAAGACACAAATGGTTATTAGGTGTGGAAGATTTACGACCAGAAACATTAATCGTTATCACCCCATACAAGGCAGTAATGTCACCAAGACACAAATGGTTATTAGGTGGGGAAGATTTACGACCAGAAACATTAATCGTTATCACCCCATACAAGGCAGTAATGTCACTAAGACACAAATGGTTATTAGGTGTGGAAGATTTACGACCAGAAACATTAATCGTTATCACCTCTATACAAGGCAGTAATGTCACTAAGACACAATGGAAAACATGTAGGTGGAAGAGTCAAGACCAGAAACATTAATCGTTATCACCCTACAAGGCAGTAATGTCACTAAGACACAAAAATGGTTATTAGGTGCGGAAGATTTACACCTAGAAACATTAATCGTTATCACCCATACAAAGGCAGTAATGTCACTAAGACACAAATGGTTATTAGGGGGTGTGGAAGATTTGATGACCAGAAACATTAATCGTTATCACCCCATACAAGGCAGTAATGTCACTAAGACACAAATGGTTATTAGGTGTGGAAGATTTACGACCTGCCAGAAACATTAATCGTTATCACCCCCATACAAGGCAGTAATGTCACTAAGACACAATGGTTATTAGATGTGGAAGATTTACGACCAGAAACATTAATCGTTATCACCCCATACAAGGCAGTAATGTCACCAAGATGACAAATGGTTATTAGGTGTGGAAGATTTACGACCAGAAACATTAATCGTTATCACCCCATACAAGGCAGTAATGTCACTAAGACAGCAAATGGTTATTAGGTGTGGAAGATTTACGACCAGAAACATTAATCGTTATCACCCCATACAAGGCAGTAATGTCACTAAGACACAATGAAAAGTTATTAGGTGGGGTAAGATTTACGACCAGAAACATTAATCGTTATCACCCCATACAAGGCAGTAATGTCACTAAGACACAAATGGTTATTAGATGTAGAAGATTTACGACTAGAAACATTAATCGTTATCACCCCATACAAGGCAGTAATGTCACTAAGACACAAATGGTTATTAGGTGTGGAAGATTTACGACCAGTGGGAACATTAATCGTTATCACCCCATACAAGGCAGTAATGTCACTAAGACACAAATGGTGTTATTAGGTGGGGAAGCAGATTTACGACCAGAAACATTAATCGTTATCACCCCATACAGCAGGTAATGTCACTAAGACACAAATGGTTATTAGGTGTGGAAGATTTACACCAGAAACATTAATCGTTATCACCCCATACAAGGCAGTAATGTCACTAAGACAAATGGTTATTAGGTGGGGAAGATTTACGACCAGAAACATTAATCGTTATCACCCCATACAAGGCAGTAATGTCACTAAGACACAAATGGTTATTAGGTGGGGAAGATTTACGACCAGAAACATTAATCGTTATCACCCCATACAAGGCAGTAATGTCACTAAGACACAATGGTTATTAGATGTGGAAGATTTACGACCAGAAACATTAATCGTTATCACCCCATACAAGGTAATGCAATGTCACTAAGACACAAATGGTTATTAGGTGTGGAAGATTTACGACTCAGAAACATTAATCGTTATCACCCCATACAAGGCAGTAATGTCACTTCAAGACAATAAATGGTTATTAGATGTGGAAGATTTACGACCAGAAACATTAATCGTTATCACCCCATACAAGGCAGTAATGTCACTAAGACACAAATGGTTATTAGGTGGGGAAGATTTACGACCAGAAACATTAATCGTTATCACCCCAGCATACAAGGCAGTAATGTCACTAAGACACCAAATGTTATTAGATGTGGAAGATTTTACGACCAGAAACATTAATCGTTATCACCCCATACAGCAATGTCACTAAGACACAAATGGTTATTAGGTGTGGAAGATTTACGACCAGAAACATTAATCGTTATCACCCCATACAAGGCAGTAATGTCACTAAGACACAAATGGTTATTAGTAAAGATTTACGACCAGAAACATTAACTGCTATCACCCCATACAAGGCAGTAATGTCACTAAGACACAAATGGTTATTAGGTGGAAGATTTTGATGACTCAGAAACATTAATCGTTATCACCCCATACAAGGCAGTAATGTCACTAAGACACAAATGGTTATTAGGTGTGGAAGATTTGTTAACAGAAACATTAATCGTTATCACCCCATACAAGGCAGTAATGTCACTAAGACACAAATGGTTATTAGGTGGGGAAGATTTACGACCAGAAACATGAATTATTATCACCCCATACAAGGCAGTAATGTCACTAAGACACAAATGGTTATTAGATGTGGAAGATTACGACCAGAAACATTAATCGTTATCACCCCATACAAGGCAGTAATGTCACTAAGACACAAATGGTTATTAGGTGTGGAAGATTTACGACCAGAAACATTAATCGCTATCACTCCCATACAAGGGCAGTAATGTCACTAAGACACAAATGGTTATTAGGTGGGGAAGATTTACGACCAGAAACATTAATCGTTATCACCCCATACAAGGCAATGTCACTAAGACACAAATGGTTATTAGATGTGGAAGATTTACACCAGAAACATTAATCGTTATCACCCCATACAAGGCAGTAATGTCACTAAGACACAAATGGTTATTAGGTGTGGAAGATTTACACCAAACATTAATCGTTATCACCCCATACAAGGCAGTAATGTCACTAAGACAAATGGTTATTAGGTGGGGAAGATTTACGACCAGAAACATTAATCGTTATCACCCCATACAAGGCAATGTCACTAAGACACAAATGGTTATTAGTGTGGAAGATTTACGACCAGAAACATTAATCGTTATCACCCCATACAAGGCAGTAATGTCACTAAGACACAAATGGTTATTAGATGGGGAAGATTACAATCGGAAACATTATCTGTTATCACCCCATACAAGGCAGCAATGTCACTAAGACACAAATGGTTATTAGGTAAGATTTACGACCAGAAACATTAATCGTTATCACCCCATACAAGGCAGTAATGTCACTAAGACACAAATGGTTATTAGGTGTGGAAGACGATGACCAGTGTAGCAACATTAATCGTTATCACCCCATACAAGGCAGTAATGTCAATGAAGACACAAATGGTTATTAGGTGTGGAAGATTTACGACCAGAAACATTAATCGTTATCACCCCATACAAGGCAGTAAATGTCACTAAGACACAAATGGTTATTAGGTGTGGAAGATTTACGACCAGAAACATTAATCGTTACCACCCCATACAAGGCAGTAATGTCACTAAGACACAAATGGTTATTAGGTGTGGAAGATTTACGACCAGAAACATTAATCGCGTTACCACCCCTATACAAGGCAATGTCACTCAAGACACAAATGGTTGGCTAGGTGTGGAAGATTTACGCGACCAGAAACATTAATCGTTATCACCCCATACAAGGCAGTAATGTCACTAAGACACAAATGGTTATTAGTGGAAGATTTACGACCAGAAACATTAATCGTTATCACCCCATACAAGGCAGTAATGTCACTAAGACACAATGAGTTAGGTGGGAAGATTTACGACCAGAAACATTAATCGTTATCACCCCATACAAGGCAGTAATGTCACTAAGACACAATGGTTATTAGGTGGGGAAGATTTACGACCAGAAACATTAATCGTTATCACCCCATACAAGGCAATGTCACTAAGACACAAATGGTTATTAGGTGGAAGATTACTACACCAGAAACATTAATCGTTATCACCCCATATAAGGTAGTAATGTCACTAAGAGGTTAATAATAGTGGGGAAGATTTACGAATTATGAAACATTAATCGTTATCCGTATAAAGGGTAAATGTCACTAAGACACAAATGGTTATTAGGTGTGGAAGATTTACGACCAGAAACATTAATCTTATCACCTTTATATATGGCAGTAATGCTGCCAGACACAAATGGTTATTAGGTGTGGAAGATTTACGACCAGAAACATTAATCGTTATCACTCCATACAAGGCAGTAATGTCACTAAGACACAAATGGTTATTAGGTGTAAGATTTACGACCAGAAACATTAATCGTTATCACCCCATACAAGGCAGTAATGTCACTAAGACACAAATGGTTATTAGGTGTGGAAGATTTACGACCAGAAACATTAATCGTTATCACCCCATACAAGGCAGTAATGTCACTAAGACACAAATGGTTATTAGGTAAAGATTTACGACCAGAAACATTAATCGTTATCACCCCATACAAGGCAGTAATGTCACTAAGACACAAATGGTTATTAGGTGTGGAAGATTTACGACCAGAAACATTAATCGTTATCAACTTCATACAAGGCAGTAATGTCACTAAGACACAAATGGTTATTAGGTGGGGAAGATTTACGACCAGAAACATTAATCGTTATCACCCCATACAAGGCAGTAATGTCACTAAGACACAAATGGTTATTAGTGGAAGATTTACGACCAGAAACATTAATCGTTATCACCCCATACAAGGCAGTAATGTCAGCCTTAAGACAATGGTTAGGTGTGGAAGATTTACGACCAGAAACATTAATCGTTATCACCCCATACAAGGCAGTAATGTCACTAAGACACAAATGGTTATTAGGTGTGGAAGATTTACGACCAGAAACATTAATCGTTATCACCCCATACAAGGCAGTAATGTCACTAAGATACGCCAAATGGTTATTAGGTGTGGAAGATTTACGACCAGAAACATTAATCGTTATCACCCCATACAAGGCAGTAATGTCACTAAGACACAAATGGTTATTAGGTGGGGAAGATTTACGACCAGAAACATTAATCGTTATCACCCCATACAAGGCAGTAATGTCACTAAGACACAAATGGTTATTAGATGTGGAAGATTTACACCAGAAACATTAATCGTTATCACCCCATATGCAGTAAATGTCACTAAGACACAAATGGTTATTAGGTGTGGAAGATTTACGACCAGAAACATTAATCGTTATCAATTCATACAAGGCAGTAATGTCACTAAGACACAAATGGTTATTAGGTGGGGAAGATTTACGACCAGAAACATTAATCGTTATCACCCCATACAAGGCAGTAATGTCACTAAGACACAAATGGTTATTAGGTGTGGAAGATTTACGACCAGAAACATTAATCGTTATCACCCCATACAAGGCAGTAATGTCACTAAGACACAAATGGTTATTAGGTGTGGAAGATTTACGACCAGAAACATTAATCGTTATCACCCCATACAAGGCAGTAATGTCACTAAGACACAATGTTTAGTTAGGTGGGGAAGATTTACGACCAGAAACATTAATCGTTATCACCCCATACAAGGCAAAAATGTCACTAAGACACAAAATGGTTATTAGGTGTGGAAGATTTACGACCAGAAACATTAACGTTATCACCCCATACAAGGCAGTAATGTCACTAAGACACAAATGGTTATTAGGTGGGGAAGATTTACGACCAGAAACATTAATCGTTATCACCCCATACAAGGCAGTAATGTCACTAAGACACAAATGGTTATTAGGTGGGGAAGATTTACGACCAGAAACATTAATCGTTATCACCCCATACAAGGCAGTAATGTCACTAAGACACAAATGGTTATTAGGTGTGGAAGATTTACGACCAGAAACATTAATCGTTATCACCCCATACAAGGCAATGTCACTAAGACACAAATGGTTATTAGGTGGGGAAGATTTACGACCAGAAACATTAATCGTTATCACCCCATACAAGGCAGTAATGTCACTAAGACACAAATGGTTATTAGGTGTGGAAGATTTACGACCAGAAACATTAATCGTTATC
>JBBBDQ010023357.1:0-10000 GCA_037127315.1 Ascarosepion bandense
CATAGCTGTCCGTGACTAATGATATCTATCTATCTATCTATCTATCTATCTATCTATCTATCTATCTATCTATCTATCTATCTATCTATCTCAGTCATTCATTTATCTATCTATCTATCTATCTATCTATCTATCTATCTATCTATCCCAGTCTGTTCATTATCTATCTATCTATCTATCTATCTATCTATCTATCTATCTATCTATCTATCTATCCCAGTCTGTTGATATCTATCTATCTATCTATCTATCTATCTATCTATCTATCTATCTATCTATCTATCTATCCCAGTCTGTTGATATCTATCTATCCCAGTCTGTTGATATCTATCTATCTATCTATCTATCTATCTATCTATCTATCTATCTATCTATCTATCTATCCCAGTCTGTTGATATCTATCTATCTATCTATCTATCTATCTATCTATCTATCTATCTATCTATCTATCTATCCCAGTCTGTTGATATCTATCTATCCCAGTCTGTTGATATCTATCTATCTATCTATCTATCTATCTATCTATCTATCTATCTATCTATCTATCCCAGTCTGTTGATATCTATCTATCTATCTATCTATCTATCTATCTATCTATCTATCTATCTATCCCAGTCTGTTGATATCTATCTATCCCAATCTATCTATCTATCTATCTATCTATCTATCTATCTATCTATCTATCTATCTATCTATCCCAGTCTGTTGATATCTATCTATCTATCTATCTATCTATCTATCTATCTATCTATCTATCTATCTATCCCAGTCTGTTGATATCTATCTATCTATCTATCTATCTATCTATCTATCTATCTATCCCAGTCTGTTGATATCTATCTATCTATCTATCTATCTATCTATCTATCTATCTATCTATCCCAGTCTGTTGATATCTATCTATCTATCTATCTATCTATCTATCTATCTATCTATCTATCTATCTATCTATCTATCCCAGTCTGTTGATATCTATCTATCTATCTATCTATCTATCTATCTATCTATCTATCTATCCCAGTCTGTTGATATCTATCTATCCCAGTCTGTTGATATCTATCTATCTATCTATCTATCTATCTATCTATCTATCTATCTATCTATCTATCTATCCCAGTCTGTTGATATCTATCTATCCCAGTCTGTTGATATCTATCTATCTATCTATCTATCTATCTATCTATCTATCTATCTATCTATCTATCTATCTATCTATCTATCCCAGTCTGTTGATATCTATCTATCTATCTATCTATCTATCTATCTATCTATCTATCTATCTATCTATCTATCTATCTATCCCAGTCTGTTGATATCTATCTATCCCAGTCTGTTGATATCTATCTATCTATCTATCTATCTATCTATCTATCTATCTATCTATCTATCTATCTATCCCAGTCTGTTGATATCTATCTATCTATCTATCTACCTATCTATCTATCTATCTATCTATCTATCTATCTATCTATCTATCTATCTATCTATCTATCTATCCCAGTCTGTTGATATCTATCTATCCCAGTCTGTTGATATCTATCTATCTATCTATCTATCTATCTATCTATCTATCTATCTATCCCAGTCTGTTGATATCTATCTATCTATCTATCTATCTATCTATCTATCTATCTATCCCAGTCTGTTGATATCTATCTATCCCAGTCTGTTGATATCTATCTATCTATCTATCTATCTATCTATCTATCTATCTATCTATCTATCTATCTATCCCAGTCTGTTGATATCTATCTATCTATCTATCTATCTATCTATCTATCTATCTATCTATCTATCTATCTATCTATCCCAGTCTGTTGATATCTATCTATCTATCTATCTATCTATCTATCTATCTATCTATCTATCTATCTATCTATCCCAGTCTGTTGATATCTATCTATCTATCTATCTATCTATCTATCTATCTATCTATCTATCTATCTATCTATCCCAGTCTGTTGATATCTATCTATCTATCTATCTATCTATCTATCTATCTATCTATCTATCTATCTATCTATCCCAGTCTGTTGATATCTATCTATCTATCTATCTATCTATCTATCTATCTATCTATCTATCTATCCCAGTCTGTTGATATCTATCTATCCCAGTCTGTTGATATCTATCTATCTATCTATCTATCTATCTATCTATCTATCTATCTATCTATCTATCCCAGTCTGTTGATATCTATCTATCCCAGTCTGTTGATATCTATCTATCTATCTATCTATCTATCTATCTATCTATCTATCTATCTATCTATCTATCTATCTATCTATCTATCTATCTATCTATCCCAGTCTGTTGATATCTATCTATCTATCTATCTATCTATCTATCTATCTATCTATCTATCTATCTATCTATCTATCTATCTATCTATCTATCCCAGTCTGTTCATTATCTATCTATCTATCTATCTATCTATCTATCTATCTATCTATCTATCTATCCGTCTGTTGATATCTATCTATCTATCTATCTATCTATCTATCTATCTATCTATCCCAGTCTGTTGATATCTATCTATCTATCTATCTATCTATCTATCTATCTATCTATCTATCTATCTATCTATCTATCCCAGTCTGTTCATTATCTATCTATCTATCTATCTATCTATCTATCTATCTATCTATCTATCTATCTATCTATCCCAGTCTGTTGATATCTATCTATCTATCTATCTATCTATCTATCTATCTATCTATCTATCTATCTATCCAGTCTGTTGATATCTATCTATCTATCTATCTATCTATCTATCTATCTATCTATCTATCTATCTATCTATCTATCTATCTATCCCAGTCTGTTGATATCTATCTATCTATCTATCTATCTATCTATCTATCTATCTATCTATCTATCTATCTATCTATCCCAGTCTGTTGATATCTATCTATCTATCTATCTATCTATCTATCTATCTATCTATCTATCTATCTATCTATCTATCTATCCCAGTCTGTTGATATCTATCTATCTATCTATCTATCTATCCCAGTCTGTTGATATCTATCTATCTGTCTATCTATCTATCTATGTATCTATCTATCTATCTATCTATCTATCTATCTATCTATCTATCTATCTATCTATCTATCCCAGTCTGTTGATATATATTTATCTATCTATCTATCTATCTATCTATCTATCTATCTATCTATCTATCTATCTATCTATCTATCTATCCCAGTCTGTTCATTATCTATCTATCTATCTATCTATCTATCTATCTATCTATCTATCTATCCCAGTCTGTTGATATCTATCTATCTATCTATCTATCTATCTATCTATCTATCTATCTATCTATCTATCTATCTATCCCAGTCTGTTGATATCTATCTATCTATCTATCTATCTATCTATCTATCTATCTATCTATCTATCTATCTATCTATCTATCTATCTATCTATCCCAGTCTGTTGATATCTATCTATCTATCTATCTATCTATCTATCTATCTATCTATCTATCTATCTATCTATCTATCCCAGTCTGTTGGTATCTATCTATCCAGTCTGTTGATATCTATCTATCTATCTATCTATCTATCTATCTATCTATCTATCTATCTATCTATCTATCTATCCCAGTCTGTTGATATCTATCTATCTATCTATCTATCTATCTATCTATCTATCTATCTATCTATCTATCTCTCTATCCCAGTCTGTTGATATCTATCTATCTATCTATCTATCTATCTATCTATCTATCTATCTATCTATCTATCTATCTATCCCAGTCTGTTGATATCTATCTATCTATCTATCTATCTATCTATCTATCTATCTATCTATCTATCTATCTATCTATCTATCTATTCTATCCCAGTCTGTTGATATCTATCTATCTATCTATCTATCTATCTATCTATCTATCTATCTATCTATCTATCTATCCCAGTCTGTTGATATCTATCAGTCTGTTGATATCTATCTATCTATCTATCTATCTATCTATCTATCTATCTATCTATCTATCTATCTATCTATCTATCTATCCCAGTCTGTTGATATCTATCTATCCCAGTCTGTTGATATCTATCTATCTATCTATCTATCTATCTATCTATCTATCTATCTATCTATCTATCTATCTATCTATCTATCTATCTATCCCAGTCTGTTGATATCTATCTATCTATCTATCTATCTATCTATCTATCTATCTATCTATCTATCTATCTATCTATCTATCTATCTATCTATCCCAGTCTGTTCATTATCTATCTATCTATCTATCTATCTATCTATCTATCTATCTATCTATCTATCTATCTATCTATCTATCCCAGTCTGTTGATATCTATCTATCTATCTATCTATCTATCTATCTATCTATCTATCTATCTATCTATCCCAGTCTGTTGATATCTATCTATCTATCTATCTATCTATCTATCTATCTATCTATCTATCTATCTATCTATCCCAGTCTGTTGATATCTATCTATCTATCTATCTATCTATCTATCTATCTATCTATCTATCTATCTATCTATCCCAGTCTGTTGATATCTATCTATCTATCTATCTATCTATCTATCTATCTATCTATCTATCTATCTATCTATCTATCTATCTATCTATCTATCTATCCCAGTCTGTTGATATCTATCTATCTATCTATCTATCTATCTATCCCAGTCTGTTGATATCTATCTATCTGTCTATCTATCTATCTATGTATCTATCTATCTATCTATCTATCTATCTATCTATCTATCTATCTATCTATCTATCTATCCCCGTCTGTTGATATATATTTATCTATCTATCTATCTATCTATCTATCTATCTATCTATCTATCTATCTATCTATCTATCTATCCCAGTCTGTTCATTATCTATCTATCTATCTATCTATCTATCTATCTATCTATCTATCTATCTATCCCAGTCTGTTGATATCTATCTATCTATCTATCTATCTATCTATCTATCTATCTATCTATCTATCCCAGTCTGTTGATATCTATCTATCTATCTATCTATCTATCTATCTATCTATCTATCTATCTATCTATCTATCTATCTATCTATCTATCTATCTATCTATCTATCCCAGTCTGTTGATATCTATCTATCTATCTATCTATCTATCTATCTATCTATCTATCTATCTATCTATCTATCTATCTATCTATCTATCTATCTATCTATCCCAGTCTGTTGATATCTATCTATCCCAGTCTGTTGATATCTATCTATCTATCTATCTATCTATCTATCTATCTATCTATCTATCTATCTATCTATCTATCTATCTATCTATCCCAGTCTGTTGATATCTATCTATCTATCTATCTATCTATCTATCTATCTATCTATCTATCTATCTATCTATCTATCTCTCTATCCCAGTCTGTTGATATCTATCTATCTATCTATCTATCTATCTATCTATCTATCTATCTATCTATCTATCTATCCCGTCTGTTGATATCTATCTATCTATCTATCTATCTATCTATCTATCTATCTATCTATCTATCTATCTATCTATCCAGTCTGTTGATATCTATCTATCTATCTATCTATCTATCTATCTATCTATCTATCTATCTATCTATCTATCTATCTATCCCAGTCTGTTGATATCTATCTATCTGTCTATCTATCTATCTATCTATCTATCTATCTATCTATCTATCTATCTATCTATCTATCTATCCCAGTCTGTTGATATCTATCTATCTATTTATCTATCTATCTATCTATCTATCTATCTATCTATCTATCTATCTATCTATCTATCTATCTATCTATCTATCTATCCCAGTCTGTTCATTATCTATCTATCTATCTATCTATCTATCTATCTATCTATCTATCTATCTATCTATCTATCTATCTATCTATCCCAGTCTGTTGATATGTATCTATCCCAGTCTGTTGATATCTATCTATCTATCTATCTATCTATCTATCTATCTATCTATCTATCTATCTATCTATCTATCTATCCCAGTCTGTTAGTATCTATCTATCCCAGTCTGTTGATATCTATCTATCTATCTATCTATCTATCTATCTATCTATCTATCTATCTATCTATCTATCTATCTATCTATCTATCTATCCCAGTCTGTTGATATCTATCTATCTATCTATCTATCTATCTATCTATCTATCTATCTATCTATCTATCTATCTATCTATCTGTCTGTTCATTATCTATCTATCTATCTATCTATCTATCTATCTATCTATCTATCTATCTATCTATCTATCTATCTATCCCAGTCTGTTGATATCTATCTATCTATCTATCTATCTATCTATCTATCTATCTATCCCAGTCTGTTGATATCTATCTATCTATCTATCTATCTATCTATCTATCTATCTATCTATCTATCTATCTATCCCAGTCTGTTGATATCTATCTATCTATCTATCTATCTATCTATCTATCTATCTATCTATCTATCTATCTATCTATCCCAGTCTGTTTGATATCTATCTATCTATCTATCTATCTATCTATGTATCTATCTATCTATCTATCTATCTATCTATCTATCTATCTATCTATCTATCTATCCCAGTCTGTTGATATCTATCTATCTATCTATCTATCTATCTATCTATCTATCTATCTATCTATCTATCTATCTATCTATCTATCCAGTCTGTTGATATCTATCTATCTATCTATCTATCTATCTATCTATCTATCTATCTATCTATCTATCTATCTATCCCAGTCTGTTCATTATCTATCTATCTATCTATCTATCTATCTATCTATCTATCTATCTATCTATCTATCTATCTATCCCAGTCTGTTGATATCTATCTATCTATCTATCTATCTATCTATCTATCTATCTATCTATCTATCTATCCCAGTCTGTTGATATCTATCTATCTATCTATCTATCTATCTATCTATCTATCTATCTATCTATCTATCTATCTATCTATCTATCCCAGTCTGTTGATATCTATCTATCTATCTATCTATCTATCTATCTATCTATCTATCTATCTATCCCAGTCTGTTGATATCTATCTATCTGTCTATCTATCTATCTATGTATCTATCTATCTATCTATCTATCTATCTATCTATCTATCTATCTATCTATCTATCTATCCCAGTCTGTTGATATCTATCTATCTATCTATCTATCTATCTATCTATCTATCTATCTATCTATCCCAGTCTGTTCATTATCTATCTATCTATCTATCTATCCCAGTCTGTTGATATCTATCTATCTATCTATCTATCTATCTATCTATCTATCTATCTATCTATCTATCTATCTATCTATCTATCTATCCCAGTCTGTTGATATCTATCTATCTATCTATCTATCTATCTATCTATCTATCTATCTATCTATCTATCTATCTATCTATCTATCCCAGTCTGTTGATATCTATCTATCCCAGTCTGTTGATATCTATCTATCTATCTATCTATCTATCTATCTATCTATCTATCTATCTATCTATCCCAGTCTGTTGATATCTATCTATCTATCTATCTATCTATCTATCTATCTATCTATCTATCTATCTATCTATCTATCTATCCCAGTCTGTTGATATCTATCTATCCCAGTCTGTTGATATCTATCTATCTATCTATCTATCTATCTATCTATCTATCTATCTATCTATCTATCTATCTATCTATCTATCTATCCCAGTCTGTTGATATCTATCTATCTATCTATCTATCTATCTATCTATCTATCTATCTATCTATCTATCTATCTATCTATCTATCCCAGTCTATTTGATATCTATCTATCTATCTATCTATCTATCTATCTATCTATCTATCCCAGTCTGTTGATATCTATCTATCTATCTATCTATCTATCTATCTATCTATCTATCTATCTATCTATCTATCCCAGTCTGTTGATATCTATCTATCTATCTATCTATCTATCTATCTATCTATCTATCTATCCCAGTCTGTTGATATCTATCTATCTATCTATCTATCCCAGTCTGTTGATATCTATCTATCTATCTATCTATCTATCTATCTATCTATCTATCTATCTATCTATCTATCTATCCCAGTCTGTTGATATCTATCTATCCCAGTCTGTTGATATCTATCTATCTATCTATCTATCTATCTATCTATCTATCTATCTATCTATCTATCTATCCCAGTCTGTTGATATCTATCTATCCCAGTCTGTTGATATCTATCTATCTATCTATCTATCTATCTATCTATCTATCTATCTATCTATCTATCTATCTATCCCAGTCTGTTGATATCTATCTATCTATCTATCTATCTATCTATCTATCTATCTATCTATCTATCTATCCCAGTCTGTTCATTATCTATCTATCTATCTATCTATCTATCTATCTATCTATCTATCTATCTATCTATCTATCCTAGTCTGTTGATATCTATCTATCTATCTATCTATCTATCTATCTATCTATCTATCTATCTATCTATCTATCCCAGTCTCTTGATATCTATCTATCTATCTATCTATCTATCTATCTATCTATCTATCTATCTATCTATCTATCCCAGTCTGTTGATATCTATCTATCTATCTATCTATCTATCTATCTATCTATCTATCTATCTATCTATCTATCTATCCCAGTCTGTTGATATCTATCTATCTGTCTATCTATCTATCTATGTATCTATCTATCTATCTATCTATCTATCTATCTATCTATCTATCTATCCCAGTCTGTTAATCTATCTATCTATCTATCTATCTATCTATCTATCTATCTATCTATCTATCTATCCCAGTCTGTTCATTATCTATCTATCTATCTATCTATCTATCCCAGTCTGTTGATATCTATCTATCTATCTATCTATCTATCTATCTATCTATCTATCTATCTATCTATCTATCCCAGTCTGTTGATATCTATCTATCTATCTATCTATCTATCTATCTATCTATCTATCTATCTATCTATCTATCCCAGTCTGTTGATATCTATCTATCCCAGTCTGTTGATATCTATCTATCTATCTATCTATCTATCTATCTATCTATCTATCTATCTATCTATCTATCTATCTATCTATCTATCCCAGTCTGTTGATATCTATCTATCTATCTATCTATCTATCTATCTATCTATCTATCTATCTATCTATCTATCTATCTATCTATCCCAGTCTGTTGATATCTATCTATCTATCTATCTATCTATCTATCTATCTATCTATCTATCTATCTATCCCAGTCTGTTGATATCTATCTATCTATCTATCTATCTATCTATCTATCTATCTATCTATCTATCTATCTATCTATCCCAGTCTGTTGATATCTATCTATCTATCTATCTATCTATCTATCTATCTATCTATCTATCTATCTATCTATCTATCTATCTATCCCAGTCTGTTGATATCTATTTATCTATCTATCTATCTATCTATCTATCTATCTATCTATCTATCTATCTATCTATCCCAGTCTGTTGATATCTATCTATCTATCTATCTATCTATCTATCTATCTATCTATCTATCTATCTATCTATCTATCTATCTATCTATCTATCCCAGTCTGTTGATATCTATCTATCCCAGTCTGTTGATATCTATCTATCTATCTATCTATCTATCTATCTATCTATCTATCTATCTATCTATCTATCCCAGTCTGTTGATATCTATCTATCCCAGTCTGTTGATATCTATCTATCTATCTATCTATCTATCTATCTATCTATCTATCTATCTATCTATCTATCTATCTATCTATCTATCCCAGTCTGTTGATATCTATCTATCTATCTATCTATCTATCTATCTATCTATCTATCTATCTATCTATCTATCTATCTATCCCAGTCTGTTCATTATCTATCTATCTATCTATCTTCTATCTATCTATCTATCTATCTATCTATCTATCTATCTATCCTAGTCTGTTGATATCTATCTATCTATCTATCTATCTATCTATCTATCTATCTATCTATCTATCTATCTATCCCAGT
>JBBBDQ010023357.1:15000-16335 GCA_037127315.1 Ascarosepion bandense
TCTATCTATCCCAGTCTGTTGATATCTATCTATCTATCTATCTATCTATCTATCTATCTATCTATCTATCTATCTATCTACCTATCCAGTCTGTTGATATCTATCTATCCCAGTCTGTTGATATCTATCTATCTATCTATCTATCTATCTATCTATCTATCTATCTATCTATCTATCTATCTATCTATCTATCCCAGTCTGTTGATATCTATCTATCTATCTATCTATCTATCTATCTATCTATCTATCTATCTATCTATCTATCCCAGTCTGTTGATATCTATCTATCCCAGTCTGTTGATATCTATCTATCTATCTATCTATCTATCTATCTATATATCTATCTATCTATCTATCTATCTATCCCAGTCTGTTGATATCTATCTATCTATCTATCTATCTATCTATCTATCTATCTATCTATCTATCCCAGTCTGTTGATATCTATCTATCTATCTATCTATCTATCTATCTATCTATCTATCTATCTATCTATCTATCTATCTATCCCAGTCTGTTGATATCTATCTATCTATCTATCTATCTATCTATCTATCTATCTATCTATCTATCTATCTATCTATCCCAGTCTGTTGATATCTATCTATCTATCTATCTATCTATCTATCTATCTATCTATCTATCTATCTATCTATCCCAGTCTGTTGATATCTATCTATCCCAGTCTGTTGATATCTATCTATCTATCTATCTATCTATCTATCTATCTATCTATCTATCTATCTATCTATCTATCTATCTATCCCAGTCTGTTGATATCTATCTATCTATCTATCTATCTATCTATCTATCTATCTATCCCAGTCTGTTGATATCTATCTATCCCAGTCTGTTGATATCTATCTATCTATCTATCTATCTATCTATCTATCTATCTATCTATCTATCTATCTATCTATCTATCTATCTATCTATCCCAGTCTGTTGATATCTATCTATCCCAGTCAGTATCTATCTATCTATCTATCTATCTATCTATCTATCTATCTATCTATCTATCTATCTATCTATCTATCTATCCCAGTCTGTTGATATCTATCTATCTATCTATCTATCTATCTATCTATCTATCTATCCCAGTCTGTTCATTATCTATCTATCTATCTATCTATCTATCTATCTATCTATCTATCTATCTATCTATCTATCCTGATCTGTTGATATCTATCTATCTATCTATCTATCTATCTATCTATCTATCTATCTATCTATCTATCTATCTATCTATCTATCTATCTATCTATCAGTCTGTTGATATCTATCTATCTATCTATCTATCTATCTATCTATCTATCTATCTATCTATCTATCTAT
>JBBBDQ010023366.1:0-39622 GCA_037127315.1 Ascarosepion bandense
TAATACCCAGGGAAAGTTATGAATCTAAATCTTTTTTTTTTTCTAGTTATTATGTGTGCTTATCAAGAGGCATTTTTAAGTAATGATTTTCAACTCGGATTGAGGAATTGGAGAGCTGAGTTTGAATTCACATTTGAGTTCATTACATTCACTTATATGATAATACCCAGGGAAAAGTTATGAATCTAAATCTTTTTTTCTAAGTTATTATGTGTGCTTATCAAGAGGCATTTTTAAGTAATGATTTTCAACTCGGATTGAGGAATTGGAGAGCTGAGTTTGAATTCCATTTGAGTTCATTACATTCACTTATGTAGTATGCAGGAAAGTTATGAATCTAAATCTTTTTTTCTAGTTATTATGTGTGCTTATCAAGAGGCATTTTTAAGTAATGATTTTCAACTCGGATTGAGGAATTGGAGAGCTGAGTTTGAATTACATTTGAGTTCATTGCATTCACTTATATGATAATACCCAGGGGAAAGTTATGAATCTAAATCTTTTTTCTAGTTATTATGTGTGCTTATCAAGAGGCATTTTTAAGTAATGATTTTCAACTCGGATTGAGGAATTGGAGAGCTGAGTTTGAATTCCATTTAGATTCATTACATTCACTTGATAATACCCAGGGGAAAGTTATGAATCTAAATCTTTTTTCTAGTTATTATGTGTGCTTATCAGAGGCATTTTTAAGTAATGATTTTCAACTCGGATTGAGGAATTGGAGAGCTGAGTTTGAATTACATTGAGTTCATTGCATTCACTTATATGATAATACCCAGAGGGAAAGTTATGAATCTAAATCTTTTTTTCTAGTTATTATGTGTGCTTATCAAGAGGCATTTTTAAGTAATGATTTTCAACTCGGATTGAGGAATTGGAGAGCTGAGTTTTGAATTCCATTTGAGTTCATTACATTCACTTATATGATAATACAGGGGAAAGTTATGAATCTAAATCTTTTTTTCTAGTTATTATGTGTGCTTATCAAGAGGCATTTTTTAAGTAATGATTTTCAACTCGGATTGAGGTGGAGAGCTGAGTTTGAATTCCAGTTGTGTTCATTACATTCACTTATATGATAATACCCAGGGGAAAGTTATGAATCTAAATCTTTTTTTTTTCTAGTTATTATGTGTGCTTATCAAGAGGCATTTTTAAGTAATGATTTTCAACTCGGATTGAGGTGGAGAGCTGAGTTTGAATTCCAGTTGTGTTCATTACATTCACTTATATGATAATACCCAGGGGAAGAGTTATGAATCTAAAATCTTTTTTTTTCTAGTTATTATGTGCTTATCAAGAGGCATTTTAAGTAATGATTTTCAACTCGGATTGAGGAATTGGAGAGCTGAGTTTGAATTCCAGTTAATGGTCATTACATTCACTTATATGATAATACCCAGGGGAAAGTTATGAATCTAAATCTTTTTTTTTTTTTCTAGTTATTATGTGTGCTTATCAAGAGGCATTTTTAAGTAATGATTTTCAACTCGGATTGAGGAATTGGAGAGCTGAGTTTGAATTCCAGTTGTGTTCATTACATTCACTTATATGATAATACCCAGGGGAAAGTTATGAATCTAAATCTTTTTTTTTTCTAGTTATTATGTGCTTATCAAGAGGCATTTTTAAGTAATGATTTTCAACTCGGATTGAGGAATTGGAGAGCTGAGTTTGAATTCCAGTTGTGTTCATTACATTCACTTATATGATAATACAGGGGAAAGTTATGAATCTAAATCTTTTTTTCTAGTTATTATGTGTGCTTATCGAGGCATTTTTAAGTAATGATTTTCAACTCGGATTGAGGAATTGGAGAGCTGAGTTTGAATTCCAGTTGTGTTCATTACATTCACTTATATGATAATACCCAGGGGAAAGTTATGAATCTAAATCTTTTTTTTTTTTTCTAGTTATTATGTGTGCTTATCAAGAGGCATTTTTAAGTAATGATTTTCAACTCGGATTGAGGAATTGGAAAGCTGAGTTTGAATTCCAGTTATTAATTCATTACATTCACTTATACTCAGTAATACCCAGGAAAGTTATGAATCTAAATCTTTTTTTTCTAGTTATTATATTATTGCTTATCAAGAGGCATTTTTAAGTAATGATTTTCAACTCGGATTGAGGAATTGGAGAGCTGAGTTTGAATTTGAGTTGTGTTCATTACATTCATATATGATAATACCCAGGGGAAAGTTATGAATCTAAATCTTTTTTTTTTTTCTAGTTATTATGTGTGCTTATCAAGAGGCATTTTTAAGTAATGATTTTCAGCTCGGATGAGGAATTGGAGAGCTGAGTTTGAATTCCATTTGAGTTCATTACATTCACTTATATGATAATACCCAGGGGAAAGTTATGTGAATCTAAATCTTTTTCTAGTTATTATGTGCTTATCAAGAGGCATTTTTAAGTAATGATTTCAACTCGGATTGAGGAATTGGAGAGCTGAGTTTGAATTCAGTTGTATTCATACATTCCACTTATATGATAATACCCAGGGGGAAAGTTATGAATCTAAATCTTTTTCTAGTTATTATGTGTGCTTATCCAAGGGCATTTTTAAGTAATGATTTTCAACTCGGATTGAGGAATTGGAGAGCTGAGTTTGAATTCATTTGAGTTCATTACATTCACTTATATGATAATACCCAGGGAAAGTTATGAATCTAAATCTTTCTAGTTCTTATGTGTGCTTATCAAAGAGCATTTTTAAGTAATGATTTTCAACTCGGATTGAGGGTGGAGAGCTGAGTTTGAATTCCAGTTGTGTTCATTACATTCACTTATATGATAATACCCAGGAAAGTTATTATGAATCTAAATCTTTTTTTCTAGTTATTATGTGCTTATCAGAGGCATTTTTTAAGTAATGATTTTCAACTCGGATTGAGGAATTTGGAGAGCTGAGTTTGAATTCCAGTTGTGTTCATTACATTCCCTTGTAAACAGTAATACCCAGGAAAGTTATGAATCTAAATCTTTTTTTCTAGTTATTATGTGTGCTTATCAAGAGGCATTTTTAAGTAATGATTTTCAACTCGGATTGAGGAATTGGAGAGCTGAGTTTGAATTCCATTAGGTTTATTACATTCACTTATACAATTAATACCCAGGGGAAAGTTATGAATCTAAATCTTTTTTTTTTCTAGTTATTATGTGCTTATCAAGAGGCATTTTTAAGTAATGATTTTCAACTCGGATTGAGGAATTGGAGAGCTGAGTTTGAATTCCATTTGAGTTCACATTACATTCATATATGATAATACCAGAGGAAAGTTATAGGAATCTAAATCTTTTTTTCTAGTTATTATGTGTGCTTATCAGAGAGCATTTTTAAACAATGATTTTCAACTCGGATTGAGGAATTGGAGAGCTGAGTTTGAATTCCATTTGAGTTCATTACATTCACTTATATGATAATACCCAGGGGAAAGTTATGAATCTAAATCACTTTTTTTTTTCTAGTTATTATGTGTGCTTATCAGAGCATTTTTAAGTAATGATTTTCAACTCGGATTGAGGAATTGGAGAGCTGAGTTTGAATTCCAGTTGTGTTCATTACATTCACTTATATGATAATACCCAGGAAAGTTATGAATCTAAATCTTTTTTTTTCTAGTTATTATGTGTGCTTGTCAAAGGCATTTTTTAAGTAATGATTTTCAACTCGGATTGAGGAATTGGAGAGCTGAGTTTGAATTCCAGTTGTGTTGGTCATTCCTTTATATGATAATACCCAGAGGAAAGTTATGAATCTAAATCTTTTTTTTTCTAGTTATTATGTGTGCTTATCAAGAGGCATTTTTAAGTAATGATTTTCAACTCGGATTGAGGAATTGGAGAGCTGAGTTTGAATTCCAGTTGTGTTAGCTACATTCACTTATATGATAATACCCAAGGGGAAAGTTATGAATCTAAATCTTTTTTTTTTCTAGTTATTATGTGTGCTTATCAAGAGGCATTTTTAAGTAATGATTTTCAACTCGAGTTGAGGAATTGGAGAGCTGAGTTTGAATTCCAGTTGTGTTCATTACATTCACTTATATGATAATACCAGGGAAAGTTATGAATCTAAATCTTTTTTTTTCTAGTTATTATGTGTGCTTATCAAGAGGCATTTTTTAAGTAATGATTTTCAACTCGGATTGAGGAATTGGAGAGCTGAGTTTGAATTCCATTTGAGTTCATTACATTCACTTATATGATAATACCCAGGGAAAGTTATGAATCTAAATCTTTTTTTTTTCTAGTTATTATGTGCTTATCAAGAGGCATTTTTAAGTAATGATTTTCAACTCGGATTGAGGAATTGGAGAGCTGAGTTTGAATTCCCGAATTGTCATTCATTACATTCCCTTATGATAATACCCAGGGGAAAGTTATGAATCTAAATCTTTTTTTTTCTAGTTATTATGTGCTTATCAGAAGGCATTTTTTAAGTAATGATTTTCAACTCGGATTGAGGAATTGGAGAGCTGAGTTTTGAATTCCATTGAGTTCATTACATTCACTTATATGATAATACCCAGGGGAAAGTTATGAATCTAAATCTTTTTTCTAGTTATTATGTGCTTATCCAAGAGGCATTTTTAAGTAATGATTTTCAACTCGGATTGAAGGTGGAGAGCTGAGTTTGAATTCCAGTTGTGTTCATTACATTCCCTTATATGATAATACCCAGGGGGAAAGTTATGAATCTAAATCTTTTTTTTTTTTCTAGTTATTATGTGTGCTTATCAAGAGGCATTTTTAAGTAATGATTTTCAACTCGGATTAGGAATTGGAGAGCTGAGTTTGAATTCCATTTGAGTTCATTACATTCACTTATATGATAATACCCAGGGGAAAGTTATGAATCTAAATCTTTTTTTTTCTAGTTATTATGTGTGCTTATCAAGAGGCATTTTTAAGTAATGATTTTCAACTCGGATTGAGGAATTGGAGAGCTGAGTTTGAATTCCAGTTGTGTTCATTACATTCACTTATATGATAATACCCAGGGAAAGTTATGAATCTAAATCTTTTTCTAGTTATTATGTGTGCTTATCAAGAGGCATTTTTAAGTAATGATTTTCAACTCGGATTGAGAGATTGGAGAGCTGAGTTTGAATTCCATTTGAGTTCATTACATTCACTTATGTATTAAATACCCAGGAAAGTTATGAATCTAAATCTTTTCTAGTTATTATGTGTGTGCTTATCAAGAGGCATTTTTAAGTAATGATTTTCAACTCGGATTGAGGAATTGGAGAGCTGAGTTTGAATTCAGTTGTGTTCATTACATTCACTTATATGATAATACCCAGAGAGAGATTATGAATCTAAATCTTTTTTTTTTCTAGTTATTATGTGTGCTTATCAAGAGGCATTTTTAAGTAATGATTTTCAACTCGGATTGAGGAATTGGAGAGCTGAGTTTGAATTCCATTTGAGTTCATTACATTCAATTATATGATAATACCCAGGGAAAGTTATGAATCTAAATCTTTTTTTTTTCGTTATTATGTGTGCTTATCAGAGGCATTTTTAAGTAATGATTTTCAACTCGGATTGAGGAATTGGAGAGCTGAGTTTGAATTCCAGTTGTGTTCATTACATTCACTTATATGATAATACCCAGGGGAAAGTTATGAATCTAAATCTTTTTTTTTTCTAGTTATTATGTGTGCTTATCAAGAGGCATTTTTAAGTAATGATTTTCAACTCGGATTGAGGAATTGGAGAGCTGAGTTTGAATTCCATTTTGAGTTCATTACATTCACTTATATGATAATACCCAGGAAAGTTATGAATCTAAATCTTTTTTTTTTTCTAGTTATTATATGTGCTTATCCAGAGGCATTTTTAAGTAATGATTTTCAACTCGGATTGAGGAATTGGAGAGCTGAGTTTGAATTCCAGTTGTGTTCATTGCATTCACTTATATGATAATACCCAGGGGAAAGTTACATGAATCTAAATCTTTTTTTTTCTAGTTATTATGTGTGCTTATCAAGAGGCATTTTTAAGTAATGATTTTCAACTGGGATGAGGAATTGGAGAGCTGAGTTTGAATTCCATTTGAGTTCATTACATTCACTTATATGATAATACCCAGGGGAAAGTTATGAATCTAAATCTTTTTCTAGTTATTATGCTGCTTATCAAGAGGCATTTTTAAGTAATGATTTTCAGCTCGGATTGAGGAATTGGAGAGCTGAGTTTGAATTCCAGTTGTGTTCATTACATTCACTTATATGATAATACCCAGGGGAAAGTTATGAATCTAAATCTTTTTTTCTAGTTATTATGTGTGCTTATCAAGAGGCATTTTTAAGTAATGATTTTCAACTCGGATTGAGGAATTGGAGAGCTGAGTTTGAATTCCATTTGAGGTTCATTACATTCACTTATATGATAATACCCAGGGGAAAGTTATGAATCTAAATCTTTTTTTTTTCTAGTTATTATGTGTGCTTATCAAGAGGCATTTTTAAGTAATGATTTTCAACTCGGATTGAGGAATTGGAGAGCTGAGTTTGAATTCCATTTGAGTTCATTACATTCACTTATATGATAATACCCAGGAGAAGGTCATGAATCTAAATCTTTTTGCTACAATTGTGTATTGCTTATCAAGAGGCATTTTTAAGTAATGATTTTCAACTCGGATTGAGGAATTGGAGAGCTGAGTTTGAATTCCCATTTGAGTTCATTACATTCACTTATATGATAATACCCAGGAAAGTTATGAATCTAAATCTTTTTTTTTTCTAATTTATTCATATTGTGCTTATCAAGAGGCATTTTTAAGTAATGATTTTCAACTCGGATTGAGGAGTCAGGCTGAGTTTGAATTCCATTTGGATTCATTACATTCACTTATATGATAATACCCAGGGGAAAGTTATGAATCTAAATCTTTTTTTTTTTCTAGTTATTATGTGCTTGTAAGAGGCATTTTTAAGTAATGATTTTCAACTCGGATTGAGGAATTGGAGAGCTGAGTTTGAATTCCATTTGAGTTCATTACATTCACTTATATGATAATACCCAGGGGAAAGTTATGAATCTAAATCTTTTTTTTTCTAGTTATTATGTGCTTATCAAGAGGCATTTTTAAGTAATGATTTTCAACTCGGATTGAGAATTGGGAAAGCTGAGTTTGAATTCCAGTTGTGTTCATTACATTCACTTATATGATAATACCCGGGGGAAAGTTATGAATCTAAATCTTTTTCTAGTTATTATGTGTGCTTATCAAGAGGCATTTTTAAGTAATGATTTTCAACTCGGATTGAGGAATTGGAGAGCTGAGTTTGAATTCCATTTGAGTTCATTACATTCACTTATATGATAATACCCAGGGAAAGTTATGAATCTAAATCTTTTTTTTTTTCTAGTTATTATGTGTGCTTATCAAGAGGCATTTTTAAGTAATGATTTTCAACTCGGATTGAGGAATTGGAGAGCTGAGTTTGAATTCCAGTTGTGTTCATTACATTCACTTATATGATAATACCCAGAGGAAAGTTATGAATCTAAATCTTTTTTTTTTTCTAGTTATTATGTGTGCTTATCAAGAGGCATTTTTAAGTAATGATTTTCAACTGGATTGAGGAATTGGAGAGCTGAGTTTGAATTCCCATTTGAGTTCATTACATTCACTTATATGATAATACCCAGGAAAGTTATGAATCTAAATCCTTTTTTTTTCTAGTTATTATGTGTGCTTATCAAGAGAGCATTTTTAAGTAATGATTTTCAACTCGGATTGAGGAATTGGAGAGCTGAGTTTGAATTCCAGTTGTGTTCATTACATTCACTTATATGATAATACCCAGGGAAAGTTATGAATCTAAATCTTTTTTCTAGTTATTATGTGCTTATCAAGAGGCATTTTTAAGTAATGATTTTCAACTCGGATTGAGGAATTGGAGAGCTGAGTTTGAATTCCAGTTGTGTTCATTACATTCACTTATATGATAATACCCAGGGGAAAGTTATGAATCTAAATCTTTTTTTTTTCTAGTTATTATGTGTGCTTATCAAGAGGCATTTTTTTGATAATGATTTTCAACTCGGATTGAGGAATTGGAGAGCTGAGTTTGAATTCCAGTTGTGTTCATTACATTCACTTATATGATAATACCCAGGAAAGTTATGAATCTAAATCTTTTTCTAGTTATTATGTGCTTATCAAGAGGCATTTTAGTAATGATTTTCAACTCGGATTGAGGAATTGGAGAGCTGAGTTTAGATTCCAGTTGTGATCCATTACATTCACTTATATGATAATACCCAGGGGAAAGTTATGAATCTAAATCTTTTTTTCTAGTTATTATGTGTGCTTATCAAGAGGCATTTTTAAGTAATGATTTTCAACTCGGATTGAGGAATTGGAGAGCTGAGTTTGAATTCCAGTTGTGTTCATTACATTCACTTATATGATAATACCCAGGGAAAGTTATGAATCTAAATCTTTTTTTTTTTCTAGTTATTATGTGTGCTTATCAAGAGGCATTTTTAAGTAATGATTTTCAACTCGGATTGAGGAATTGGAGAGCTGAGTTTGAATTCCAGTTGTGTTCATTACATTCACTTATATGATAATACCCAGGGGAAAGTTATGAATCTAAATCTTTTTTTTTCTAGTTATTATGTGTGCTTATCAAGAGGGGCATTTTTAAGTAATGATTTTCAACTCGGATTGAGGAATTGGAGAGCTGAGTTTGAATTCCAGTTGTGTTCATTACATTCACTTATATGATAATACCCAGAAGGAGATTATGAATCTAAATCTTTTTTTTTTCTAGTTATTATGTGTGCTTATCAAGAGGCATTTTAGTAACAATGATTTTCAACTCGGATTGAGGAATTGAAGCTGAGTTTGAATTCCATTGAGTTCATTGCATTCACTTATATGATATTACCCAGGGGAAAGTTATGAATCTAAATCTTTTTTTCTAGTTATTATGTGTGCTTATCCAAGAGGCATTTTTAAGTAATGATTTTCAACTCGGATTGAGGAATTGGAGAGCTGAGTTTGAATTCCAGTTGTGTTCATTACATTCACTTATATGATAATACCCAGGGGAAAGTTATGAATCTAAATCTTTTTTTTTTCTAGTTATTATGTGTGCTTATCAAGAGGCATTTTTAAGTAATGATTTTCAACTCGGATTGAGGAATTGGAGAGCTGAGTTTGAATTCCATTTGAGTTCACATTACATTCATATATGATAATACCCAGGGGAAAGTTATGAATCTAAATAATCTTTTTTCTAGTTATTATGTGTGCTTATCAAGAGGCATTTTTAAAAGTAATGATTTTCAACTCGGATTGAGGAATTGGAGAGCTGAGTTTGAATTCCGAATTGTGTTCATTACATTCACTTATATGATAATACCCAGGGGAAAGTTATGAATCTAAATCTTTTTTTTTTCTAGTTATTATGTGTGCTTATCAAAAGGCATTTTTAAGTAATGATTTTCAACTCGGATTGAGGAATTGAAGCTGAGTTGAATTCCAGTTGTGTTCATTACATTCACTTGTAATGTACCAGGGGAAAGTTATGAATCTAAATCTTTTTTTCTAGTTATTATGTGTGCTTATCAAGAGGCATTTTTAAGTAATGATTTTCAACTCGGATTGAGGAATTGGAGAGCTGAGTTTGAATTCCATTTGAGTTCATTACATTCACTTATATGATATTACCCAGGGGAAAGTTATGAATCTAAATCTTTTTTTTTCTAGTTATTATGTGTGCTTATCAAGAGGCATTTTTTAAGTAATGATTTTCAACTCGGATTGAGGAATTGGAGAGCTGAGTTTGAATTCAGTTGTGTTCATTACATTCACTTATATGATAATACCCAGGGGAAAGTTATGAATCTAAATCTTTTTTTTTCTAGTTATTATGTGTGCTTATCAAGAGGCATTTTTAAGTAATGATTTTCAACTCGGATTGAGGGTGGAGAGCTGAGTTTGAATTCCAGTTGTGTTCATTACATTCACTTATATGATAATACCCAGGGAAGAGTTATGAATCTAAATCTTTTTTTTTCTAGTTATTATGTGTGCTTATCAAGAGGCATTTTTAAGTAATGATTTTCAACTCGGATTGAGGAATTGGAGAGCTGAGTTTGAATTCCATTTGAGTTCATTACATTCACTTATATATGATAATACAGGGGAAAGTTATGAATCTAAATCTTTTTTTCTAGTTATTATGTGTGCTTATCAAGAGGCATTTTTAAGCTGATTTTCAACTCGGATTGAGGAATTGGAGAGCTGAGTTTGAATTCCAGTTGTGTTCATTACATTCACTTATATGATAATATACCAGGGGAAAGTTATGAATCTAAATCTTTTTTTTTTTCTAGTTATTATGTGTGCTTATCAAGAGGCATTTTTAAGTAATGATTTTCAACTCGGATTGAGGAATTGGAGAGCTGAGTTTGAATTCCAGTTGTGTTCATTACATTCACTTATATGATAGTAATGCAGGAAAGTTATGAATCTAAATCTTTTTTTTTTCCTAGTTGTTATTATGTGCTTATCAAGAGGCATTTTTAAGTAATGATTTCAACTCGGATTGAGGAATTGGAGAGCTGAGTTTGAATTCCATTTGAGTTCATTACATTCATATGTGATATTACCCAGAGGAAAGTTATGAATCTAAATCTTTTTTTTTTCTAGTTATTATGTGTGCTTATCCAAGAGGCATTTTTAAGTAATGATTTTCAACTCGGATTGAGGAATTGGAGAGCTGAGTTTAATTCAGTTGTGTTCATTACATTCACTTATATGATAATACCCAGGGAAAGTTATGAATCTAAATCTTTTTTTTCTAGTTATTATGTGTGCTTATCAGAGGGCATTTTTAAGTAATGATTTTCAACTCGGATTGAGGTCAGAGCTGAGTTTGAATTCCATTTGAGTTCATTACATTCACTTATATGATAATACCCAGGGGAAAGTTATGAATCTAAATCTTTTTTTTTTTCTAGTTATTATGTGTGCTTATCAAGAGGCATTTTTTAAGTAATGATTTTCAACTCGGATTGAGGAATTGGAGAGCTGAGTTTGAATTACATTTTGAGTTCATTGCATTCACTTATATGATAATACCCAGGGGAAAGTTATGAATCTAAATCTTTTTCTAGTTATTATGTGCTTATCAAGAGGCATTTTTTAAGTAATGATTTTCAACTCGGATTGAGGAATTGGAGAGCTGAGTTTGAATTCCAATTGTGTTCATTACATTCACTTATATGACTATTACCCAGGGGAAAGTTATGAATCTAAATCTTTCTAGTTATTATGTGTGCTTATCAAGAGGCATTTTTAAGTATTGATTTTCAACTCGGATTGAGGAATTGGAGAGCTGAGTTTGAATTCATTTGAGTTCATTACATTCACTTATATGATAATACCCGGGAAAGTTATGAATCTAAATCTTTTTCTAGTTATTATGTGTGCTTATCAAGAGGCATTTTTAAGTAATGATTTTCAACTCGGATTGAGGAATTGGAGAGCTGAGTTTGAATTACATTTGAGTTCATTGCATTCACTTATATGATAATACCCAGGGGAAAGTTATGAATCTAAATCTTTTTTCTAGTTATTATGTGTGCTTATCAAGAGGCATTTTTAAGTAATGATTTTCAACTCGGATTGAGGAATTGGAGAGCTGAGTTTGAATTCCAGTTGTGTTCATTACATTCACTTATATGATAATACCCAGGGGAAAGTTATGAATCTAAATCTTTTTTTTTTTCTAGTTATTATGTGTGCTTATCAAGAGGCATTTTTAAATATTGATTTTCAACTCGGATTGAGGAATTGGAGAGCTGAGTTTGAATTCCATTTGGGTTCATTACATTCACTTATATGATAATACCCAGGGGAAAGTTATGAATCTAAATCTTTTTTTTTTCTAGTTATTATGTGTGCTTATCAAGAGGCATTTTTAAGTAATGATTTTCAACTCGGATTGAGGAAATTGGAGAGCTGAGTTTGAATTACATTTGAGTTCATTGCATTCACTTATATGATAATACCCAGAAGAGATTATGAATCTAAATCTTTTTTTTTTCTAGTTATTATGTGTGCTTATCAAGAGGCATTTTTTAAGTAATGATTTTCAACTCGGATTGAGGAATTGGAGAGCTGAGTTTGAATTCCAGTTGTGTTCATTACATTCACTTATATGATAATACCCAGGGGAAAGTTATGAATCTAAATCTTTTTTTTTCTAGTTATTATGTGTGCTTATCAAGAGGCATTTTTAAGTAATGATTTTCAACTCGGATTGAGGAATTGGAGAGCTGAGTTTGAATTCCATTTGAGTTCATTACATTCACTTATATGATAATACCCAGGAAAGTTATGAATCTAAATCTTTTTTTTTTCTAGTTATTATGTGTGCTTATCAAGAGGCATTTTTTAAGTAATGATTTTCAACTCGGTTGAGGAATTGGAGAGCTGAGTTTGAATTCCAGTTGTGTTCATTACATTCACTTATGATAATGCAGGGGAAAGTTATGAATCTAAATCTTTTTTTTTTCTAGTTATTATGTGTGCTTATCAAGAGGCATTTTTAAACAATGATTTTCAACTCGGATTGAGGAATTGGAGAGCTGAGTTGAATTCCATTTGAGTTCATTACATTCACTTATATGATAATACCCAGGGGAAAGTTATGAATCTAAATCTTTTTCTAGTTATTATGTGTGCTTATCAAGAGGCATTTTTAAGTAATGATTTTCAACTCGGATTGAGAATTGAAGTGAGTTTGAATTCCAGTTGTGTTCATTACATTCATATATGATAATACCCAGGGGAAAGTTATGAATCTAAATCTTTTTTTTTTCTAGTTATTATGTGTGCTTATCAGAGGCATTTTTAAGTAATGATTTTCAACTCGGATTGAGGAATTGGAGAGCTGAGTTTGAATTCCATTTGAGTTCATTACATTCACTTATATGATAATACCCAGGGAAAGTTATGAATCTAAATCTTTTTTTTTTCTAGTTATTATGTGTGCTTATCAAGAGGCATTTTTAAGTAATGATTTTCAACTCGGATTGAGGAATTGGAGAGCTGAGTTTGAATTCCATTGATTCATTAGGTACTTATATGATAATACCCAGGGGAAAGTTATGAATCTAAATCTTTTTCTAGTTATTATGTGTGCTTATCAAGAGGCATTTTTAAGTAATGATTTTCAACTCCGGATTGAGGAATTGGAGAGCTGAGTTTGAATTCCATTTGAGTTCATTACATTCACTTATATGATAATACCCGAGGGGAAAGTTATGAATCTAAATCTTTTTTTTTTCTAGTTATTATGTGTGCTTATCAAGAGGCATTTTTAGTAATGATTTTCAACTCGGATTAGAGGAATTGGAGAGCTGAGTTTGAATTCCAGTTGTGTTCATTACATTCCTTATATGATAATACAGGGGAAAGTTATGAATCTAAATCTTTTTTTCTAGTTATTATGTGTGCTTATCAAGAGGCATTTTTAGTAATGATTTTCAACTCGGTTAAAGAGATTGGAGAGCTGAGTTTGAATTCCATTTTGAGTTCATTACATTCACTTATATGAAGTAATACGGGAAAGTTATGAATCTAAATCTTTTTTTTTTTCTAGTTATTATGTGTGCTTATCAAGAGGCATTTTTAAGTAATGATTTCAACTCGGATTGAGGGTGGAGAGCTGAGTTTGGAACTACATTTGAAAGTTCATTACATTCACTTATATGATAATACCCAGGGGAAAGTTATGAATCTAAATCTTTTTTTTTTCTGAATTGTGCTATTGCTTATCCAGAGGCATTTTTAAGTAATGATTTTCAACTCGGATTGAGGAATTGAAGCTGAGTTTGAATTCCATTTGAGTTCATTACATTCACTTATATGATAATACCCAGGGGAAAGTTATGAATCTAAATCTTTTTTTTTTTTTCTAGTTATTATGTGCTTATCAAGAGGCATTTTTAAGTAATGATTTTCAACTCGGATTGAGGAATTGGAGAGCTGAGTTTGAATTCCATTTGAGTTCATTACATTCATATATGATAATACCCAGGGGAAAGTTATGAATCTAAATCTTTTTTTTTCTAGGTCCTTATATTGCTTATCAAGAGGCATTTTAAGTAATGATTTTCAACTCGGATTGAGGAATTGGAGAGCTGAGTTTGAATTCCAGTTGTGTTCATTACATTCATATATGATAATACCCAGGGGAAAGTTATGAATCTAAATCTTTTTTTCCTAGTTATTATGTGTGCTTATCAAAGAGGCATTTTTAAGTAATGATTTTTAACTCAGTTGAGGAATTGGAGAGCTGAGTTTGAATTCCAGTTGTGTTCATTACATTCACATATATGATAATACCAGGAAAGTTATGAATCTAAATCTTTCCTAGTTATTATGTGTGCTTATCAAAGAGGCATTTTTAAGTAATGATTTTCAACTCGGATTGAGGTGGAGAGCTGAGTTTGAATTCCAGTTGTGTTCATTACATTCACTTATATGATAATACCCAGGGAAAGTTATGAATCTAAATCTTTTTTTCCTAGTTATTATGTGTGCTTATCAGAGGCATTTTTAAGTAATGATTTTTCAACTCGGATTGAGGAATTGGAGAGCTGAGTTTGAATTCAAGTTGTGTTCATTACATTCACTTATATGATAATACCCAGGGGAAAGTTATGAATCTAAATCTTTTTTCCTAGTTATTATGTGTATATCAAAGAGGCATTTTTAAGTAATGATTTTCAACTCGGATTGAGGAATTGGAGAGCTGAGTTTGAATTCAGTTGTGTTCATTACATTCACATATGATACCCAGGGGAAAGTTATGAATCTAAATCTTTTTTTTTCCTAGTTATTATGTGTGCTTATCAAGAGGCATTTTTAAGTAATGATTTTTCAACTCGGATTGAGGAATTGGAGAGCTGAGTTTGAATTCAATTGTGTTCATTACATTCACATATATGATAATACCCAGGGGAAAGTTATGAATCTGGTATCTTTTTTTTTTCTAGTTATTATGTGTGCCTTTATCAAGAGAGCATTTTTAAGTAATGATTTTCAACTCGGATTGAGGAATTGGAGAGCTGATTTGAATTCCAGTTGTGTTCATTACATTCACTTATATGATAATGCAGGAAAGTTATGAATCTAAATCTTTTTTCCTAGTTATTATGTGCTTATCAAGAGCATTTTAAGTAATGATTTTCAACTCGGATTGAGGAATTGGAGAGCTGAGTTTTGAATTCCAGTTAATGTTCATTACATTCTTGCTTATGATAATACCCAGGGGAAAGTTATGAATCTAAAACCTTTTTTTTTTCTAGTTATTATGTGTGCTTATCAAGAGGCATTTTTAAGTAATGATTTTCAACTCGGATTGAGGAATTGGAGAGCTGAGTTTGAATTCCAGTTGTGTTCATTACATTCACTTATATGATAATACCCAGGGAAAGTTATGAATCTAAATCTTTTTTTCCTAAGTTATTATGTGTGCTTATCAGAGGCATTTTAAGTAATGATTTTCAACTCGGATTGAGGAATTGGAGAGCTGAGTTTGAATTCAAGTTGTGTTCATTACATTCACTTATATGATAATACCCAGAAGAAGTTATGAATCTAAATCTTTTTTTTTTTCTAGTTATTATGTGCTTATCAGAGGCATTTTTAAGTAATGATTTTCAACTCGGATTGAGGAATTGGAGAGCTGAGTTTGAGATTCAGTTGTGTTCATTACATTCCTTATATGATAATACCAAGGGAAAGTTATGAATCTGAAATACTTTTTTTTTCTAGTTATTATGTGTATCAGAGGCATTTTTAAGTAATGATTTTCAACTCGGATTGAGGAATTGGAGAGCTGAGTTTGAATTCCAGTTGTGTTCATTACATTCACTTATATGATAATACCCAGGGGAAAGTTATGAATCTAAATCTTTTTTTCCTAGTTATTATGTGTGTTATTATATCAAACATTTTTTAGTAATGATTTTCAACTCGGATTGAGGAATTGGAGAGCTGAGTTTGAATTCCAGTTATTGTTCATTACATTCCTTATGATATGCCAGAGGGGAAGTTATGAATCTAAATCTTTTTTTTTTCCTAGTTATTATGTGTGCTTATCAAAGAGGCATTTTTAAGTAATGATTTTCAACTCGGATTGAGGAATTGGAGAGCTGAGTTTGAATTTCAGTTGTGTTCATTTACATTCACTTATATGATAATACCCAGGGGAAAGTTATGAATCTAGAAATCTTTTTTTTTTTCCCTGGTTATTATGTGTGCCCATCAAGAGGCATTTTTAAGTAATGATTTTCAACTCGGATTAAAGGAATTGGAGAGCTGAGTTTGAATTCCAGTTGTGTTCATTACATTCACTTATATGATAATACCCAGGGAAAGTTATGAATCAATCTTTTTTTCCTAGTTATTATGTGCTTATCAAGAGGCATTTTTAAGTAATGATTTTCAACTCGGATTGAGGAATTGAGCTAGGTTTGAATTCCAGTTGTGTTCATTACATTCACTTATATGATAATGCCAGGGAAGAAGTTACATGAATCTAAATCTTTTTTTCCCTGAATTATTATGTGTACTTATCACAAGAGGCATTTTTAAGTAATGATTTTCAACTCGGATTGAGGAATTGGAGAGCTGAGTTTGGGTAGTTGTATTCAATGCATTCACTTATATGATAATGCCAGGGAAAGTTATGAATCTAAATCTTTTTTTCCTAGTTATTATGTGTGCTTATCCAGAGGCATTTTAAGTAATGATTTTCAACTCGGTTGAGGAATTGGAGAGCTGAGTTTGAATTCCAGTTGTGTTCATTACATTCACTTATATGATAATACCCAGGGAAAGTTATGAATCTAAATCTTTTTTTTCTAGTTATTATGTGTGCTTATCAAGAGGCATTTTAAGTAATGATTTTCAACTCGGATTGAGGAATTGGAGAGCTGAGTTTGAATTCAGTTGTGTTCATTACATTCACTTATATGATACCCAGGAAAGTTATGAATCTAAATCTTTTTTCTAGTTATTATGTGTGCTTATCAAGAGGCATTTTTAAGTAATGATTTTCAACTCGGATTGAGGAATTGGAGAGCTGAGTTTTGAATTCCAGTTGTGTTCATTACATTCACTTATATGATAACTTGGAAAGTTATGAATCTAAATCTTTTTTTCTAGTTATTATGTGCTTATCAAGGAAGCATTTTTAAGTATTGATTTTCAACTCGGATTGAGGAATTGGAGAGCTGAGTTTGAATTCCAGTTGTGTTCATTACATTCACTTATATGATAATACCCAGGGGAAAGTTATGAATCTAAATCTTTTTTTCCTAGTTATTATGTGTGCTTATCAAGAGGCATTTTAGTAATGATTTTCAACTCGGATTGAGGGGAATTGGAGAGCTGAGTTTGAATTCCAGTTGTGTTCATTACATTCATATATGATGTCACCCAGGGGAAAGTTATGAATCTAAATCTTTTTTTCCTAGTTATTATGTGTGCTTATCAGAGGCATTTTTAAGTAATGATTTCAACTCGGATTGAGGTGGAGAGCTGAGTTTGAATTCCAGTTGTGTTCATTACATTCACTTATATGATAATACCCAGGGGAGAGTTATGAATCTAAAATCCCTTTTTTTTTCTAGTTATTATGTGTGCTTATCAAGAGGCATTTTTAAGTAATGATTTTTCAACTCGGATTGAGGAATTGGAGAGCTGAGTTTGAATTTGATTGTGTTCATTACATTCACTTATATGATAATACCCAGGAAAGTTATGAATCTAAATCTTTTTTTTTTCCTAGTTATTATGTGTGCTTATCAGAGAGCATTTTAAGTAATGATTTTCAACTCGGATTGAGGAATTGGAAGCTGAGTTTGAATTCCAGTTGTGTTCATTACATTCACTTATATGATAATACCCAGGGGAAAGTTATGAATCTAAATCTTTTTTTTTTTTCCTAGTTATTATGTGTGCTTATCAAGAGAGCATTTTTAAAGCATGATTTTCAACTCGGATTAGAGAGGTGGAGAGCTGGTGATTCAGTTGTGTTCATTACATTCACTTATATGATAATACCCAGGAAAGTTATGAATCTAAATCTTTTTTTTTTCACAGTTATTATGTGTGCTTATCAAGAGGCATTTTTAAGTAATGATTTTCAACTCGGATTCGAGGTGGAGAGCTGAGTTTGAATTCAGTTGTGTTCATTACATTCACTTATATGATAATCACCCAGGGGAAAGTTATTGAATCTAAATCTTTTTTTTTCTAGTTATTATGTGTGCTTATCCGAGAGGCATTTTTAAGTGTGTTTCAACTCGGATTGAGGAATTGGAGAGCTGAGTTTGAATTCCAGTTGTGTTCATTACACTTATGATAATACCCAGAGGGAAAGTTATGAATCTAAATCTTTTTTTTTCTAGTTATTATGTGTGCTTATCAAGAGGCATTTTTAAGAAATGATTTTCAACTCGGATTGAGGAATTGGAAACTGAGTTTGAATTCAGTTGTGTTCATTACATTCACTTATGTAATCAATACCCAGGGGAAAGTTATGAATCTAAATCTTTTTCTAGTTGTGTCCTTGTGCTTATCAAGAGAGGCATTTTTTAAGTAATGATTTTTTCAACTGGGATTGAGGAATTGGAGAGCTGAGTTTGAATTCCAGTGTATTCATGCATTCACTTATATGATAATACCCAGGGGGAAAGTTATGAATCTAAATCTTTTTTTTTCTAGTTATTATGTGTGCTTATCAGAGGCATTTTTAAGTAATGATTTTCAACTCGGATTGGGGAATTGGAGAGCTGAGTTTGAATTCAGTTGTGTTCATTACATTCACTTATATGATATGCCAGAGGAAAGTTATGAATCTAAATCTTTTTTTTTTCTAGTTATTATGTGTGCTTATCAGAGCTTTTTAAGTAATGATTTTCAACTCGGATTGAGGAATTGGAAGCTGAGTTTGAATTCCAGTTGTGTTCATTACATTCACTTATATGATAATACCCAGGGAAAGTTATGAATCTAAAATCTTTTTTTTCCTAGTTATTATGTGCTTATCAAGAGGCATTTTTAAGTAATGATTTTCAACTCGGATTGAGAAATTGGAGAGCTGAGTTTGAATTCAGTTGTGTTCATTACATTCCTTATATGATAATACCAGGGAAAGTTATGAATCTAAATCTTTTTTTTTTTCTAGTTATTATGTACTTATCAAGAGGCATTTTTAAGTAATGATTTTCAACTCGGATTGAGGTGGAGAGCTGAAGTTTGAATTCCAGTTGTGTTCATTACATTCACTTATATGATAATGCCAGGGGAAAGTTATGAATCTAAATCTTTTTTTCTAGTTATTATGTGTGCTTATCAAAGAACATTTTTAAGTAATGATTTTCAACTCGGATTGAGGAATTGGAGAGCTGAGTTTGAATTCCAGTTGTGTTCATTACATTCACTTATACTAATGATAATACCCAGGGAAAGTTATGAATCTGAAATCTTTTTTTCTAGTTATTATGTGTGCTTATCAAAGTATTTTTAAGTAATGATTTTAACTCGGATTGAGGTGGAGAGCTGAGTTTGAATTCAAGTTGTGTTCATTACATTCACTTATGTAATGTGGGGAAGAGTTATGAATCTAAATCTTTTTTTTTTTTCTAGTTATTATGTGTGTGCTTATCAAGAGAGGCATTTTTTTTAAGTAATGATTTTCAACTGGATTGAGGTGGAGAGCTGAGTTTGAGATTCCAGTTGTGTTCATTACATTCACTTATATGATAATACCCAGGGGAGAGATTATGAATCTAAATCTTTTTTTTTCCTAGTTATTATGTGTGCTTATCAAAGGCATTTTTAAGTAATGATTTTCCATCGGATTGAGGGTGGAGGCTGAGGTTTGAATTTCAGTTGTGTTCATTACATTCACTTATATGAAGTAATACCCAGGGGAAAGTTATGAATCTAAATCTTTTTTTTTTTTCTAGTTATTATGTGTGCTTATCAAGGGCATTTTTAATGTGTTCAACTCGGATTGAGGAATTGGAGAGCTGAGTTTGAATTCCAGTTGTGTTCATTACATTCTTATATGATAATGCCAGGGGAAAGTTATGAATAAATCTTTTTTTTTTTTTTCTAGTTATTATGTGTGCTTATCAAGAGGCATTTTTAAGTAATGATTTTCAACTCGGATTGAGGAATTGGAAGCTGAGTTTGAATTCCAGTTGTGTTCATTACATTCACTTATATATGATAATACCCAGGGGAAAGTTATGAATCTAAATCTTTTTTTTTCCTAGTTATTATGTGTGCTTATCAAGAGGCATTTTTAAGTAATGATTTTCAACTCAGGATTGAGGAATTGGAGAGCTGAGTTTGAATTCCAGTTGTGTTCATTACATTCACTTATATGATAATACCGGGAAAGTTATGAATCTAAATCTTTTTTTTCCTAGTTATTATGTGTGCTTATCAAGAGGCATTTTTTAAGCCAATGATTTCAACTCGGATTGAGGTGACTGAGTTTGAATTCCAGTTGTGTTCATTACATTTACTTATATGTGTATGCAGGGGAAAGTTATGAATCTAAATCTTTTTTTTCTAGTTATTATGTGTGCTTATCCAAAGGCATTTTTAAGTAATGAATTCAACTCGGATTGAGGAATTGGAGAGCTGAGTTTGAATTCCAGTTGTGTTCATTACATTCATATATGATAATACCCAGGGGAAAGTTATGAATCTAAATCTTTTTTTCCCTTAGTTGGCCCCATGTGTGCTTATCAAGAGGCATTTTAAGTAATGATTTTCAACTCGGATTGAGGAATTGGAAACTGAGTTTGAATTCCAGTTGTGTTCATTACATTCCTTATATGATAATACCCAGGGGAAAGTTATGAATCTAAATCTTTTTTTTTTCTAGTTATTATGTGTGCTTATCAAGAGGCATTTTTAAGTAATGATTTTCAACTCGGATTGAGGAATTGGAGAGCTGAGTTTGAATTCAGAATTGTGTTCATTACATTCATATATGATAATACCCAGGGAAAGTTATGAATCTAAATCTTTTTTCCTAGTTGGCCATGTGGTAGCCTACATCAGAGGCATTTTAAGTAATGATTTTCAACTCGGATTAGAGTGGAAGCTGAGTTTGAATTCAGTTGTGTTCATTACATTCACTTATATGATAATGCAGGAAAGTTATGAATCTAAATCTTTTTTTTTCCTAGTTATTATGTGTGTGCTTATCAAGAGGCATTTTAAGTAATGATTTTCAACTCGGATTGAGGAATTGGAGAGCGGAGTTTGAATTCCAGTTGTGTTCATTACATTCACTTGCTTATGATAATGCCAAGGAAAGTTATGAATCTAAATCTTTTTTTTTTTCTGGTTATTATGTGTGCTTATCAAGAGGCATTTTTAAGTAATGATTTTCAACTCGGATTGAGGGTAGAGCTGAGTTTGAATTCAGTTGTGTTCAGTACATTCACTTATATGATAATACCCAGGGAAAGTTATGAATCTAAATCTTTTTTTTTTCTAGTTATTATGTGTGCTTATCAAGAGGCATTTTTAAGTAATGATTTTCAACTCGGATTGAGGAATTGGGGAGAGCTGAGTTTGAATTGGTTATGTTCATTACATTCACTTATATGATAATACTTAGGGGAAAGTTATGAATCTAAATCTTTTTTTTTCCTAGTTATTATGTGTGCTTATCAGAGGCATTTTTAAGTAATGATTTTCAACTCGGATTGAGGGAATTGGAGAGCTGAGTTTGAATTCAGTTGTGTTCATTACATTCACTTATATGATAATACCCAGGGGAAAGTTATGAATCTAAATCTTTTTTTTTCCTAGTTATTATGTGTGCTTATCAGAGGCATTTTTAAGTAATGATTTTCAACTGGGATTGAGGAATTGGAGAGCTAGTTTGAATTCCAGTTGTGTTCATTACATTCACTTATATGATAATACCCAGGGGAAAGTTATGAATCTAAATCTTTTTTTTTCCTAGTTATTATGTGTGCTTATCAAGAGGCATTTTTAAGTAATGATTTTCAGCAGCTCGGATTGAGGGTGGAGAGCTGAGTTTGAATTCCAGTTGTGTTCATTACATTCACTTATATGATGTACCCAGGGGAAAGTTATGAATCTAAATCTTTTTTTTCCTAGTTATTATGTGTGCTTATCAAGAGGCATTTTTAAGTAATGATTCAACTCGGATTGAGGAATTGGAGAGCTGAGTTTGAGATTCCAGTTGTGTTCATTACATTCTTATATGATAATACCCAGGAAAGTTATGAATCTAAATCTTTTTTTTTTTCTAGTTATTATGTGCTTATCCAAGGAAGGCATTTTTTAAGTAATGATTTTCAACTCGGATTGAGGAATTGGAGAGCTGAGTTTGAATTCCAGTTGTGTTCATTACATTCACTTATATGGTAATACCCAGGGAAAGTTATAGATCTAAATCTTTTTTTTTTTCTAGTTATTATGTGTAGCATCAAGAGGCATTTTTAAGTAATGATTTTCAACTCGGATTGAGGTCAGAGCTGAGTTTGAATTCCAGTTGTGTTCATTACATTCACTTTTATGACAATACCCAGGGGAAAGTTATGTGAATCTAAATCTTTTTCCTAGTTATTATGTGTGCTTGCTCAGGAGCATTTTTAAGTAATGATTTTCAACTCGGATTGAGGAATTGGAGAGCTGAGTTTGAATTCCAGTTGTGTTCAGTACATTCACTTATATGATAATACCAGGGGAAGTTATGAATCTAAATCTTTTTTTCTGGTTATTATGTGTGCTTATCAAGAGGCATTTTTAAGTAATGATTTTCAACTCGGATTGAGGAATTGGAGAGCTGAGTTTGAATTCAGTTGTGTTCATTACATTCCTTTATATGATAATACCCAGGGGAAAGTTATGAATCTAAATGTCTTTTTTTTCTAGTTATTATGTGTGCTTATCAAAAGGCATTTTTAAGTAATGATTTTCAACTCGGATTGAGGAATTGGAGAGCTGAGTTTGAATTCCAGTTGTGTTCATTACATTCTATCGATGATAATACCCAGGGAAAGTTATGAATCTAAATCTTTTTTCCTAGTTGTCATATTATTGCTTATCAGAGGCATTTTAGTATGGTGCCAACTCGGATTGAGGGTGGAGAGCTGAGTTTGAATTCAGTTGTGTTCATTACATTCACTTATATGATAATACCCAGGGGAAAGTTATGAATCTAAATCTTTTTTTTTCCCTAGTTATTATGTGTGCTTATCCAGAGGCATTTTTAAGTAATGATTTTCAACTCGGATTGAGGAATTGGAGAGCTGAGTTTGAATTTCGGTGTGTTCATTACATTCACTTATATGATAATACCCAGGGAAAGTTATGAATCTAAATCTTTTTTTCCTAGTTATTATGTGTGCTTATCAAGAAGGCATTTTTAAGTAATGATTTTCAACTCGGATTGAGGAATTGGAGAGCTGAGTTTGAATTCCAGTTGTGTTCATTGCATTCACTTATATGATAATGCCAGGGGGAAAGTTATGAATCTAAATCTTTTTTTCTAGTTATTATGTATTGCTTATCAAAAGGCATTTTTTAAGTAATGATTTTCAGCGAGGTGGAGAGCTGAGTTTGAATTCCAGTTGTGTTCATTACATTCCACTTATATGATAATACCCAGGGGAAAGTTATGAATCTAAATCTTTTTTTTTTCTAGTTATTATGTGTGCTTATCAAGAGGCATTTTGAAGTAATGATTTTCAACTCGGATTGAGGAATTGGAGAGCTGAGTTTGAATTCAGTTGTGTTCATTACATTCACTTATATGATAATGCAGAGGAAAGTTATGAATCTAAATCTTTTTTCTAGTTATTATATGTGTGCTTATCAGAGGCATTTTTAAGTAATGATTTTCAACTCGGATTCGGGGAATTGGGAGAGCTGAGTTTGAATTCCAGTTAATGTTCATTACATTCACTTATATGATAATGCCAGAGGAAAGTTATGAATCTAAATCTTTTTTTTTTTCCTAGTTATTATGTGTGCTTATCAAGAGGCATTTTTAAGTAATGATTTTCAACTCGGATTGAGGAATTGGAAATGAGTTTGAATTCAGATTGTGTTCATTACATTCACTTATATGATAATACCCAGGGGGAAAGTTATGAATCTAAATCTTTTTTTTCCTAGTTATTATGTGTGCTTATCAAGAGGCATTTTAAGTAATGATTTTCAACTCGGATTGAGGAATTGGAGAGCTGAGTTTGAATTGTTCCAGTTGTATTCATTACATTCACTTATATGATAATACCCAGGGGAAAGTTATGAATCTAAATCTTTTTTCCTAGTTATTATGTGTGCTTATCAAGAGGCATTTTTAAGTAATGATTTTCAACTCGGATTGAGGGTGGAGAGCTGAGTTTGAATTCCAGTTGTGTTCATTACATTCACTTATATGATAATACCCAGGGAAAGTTATGAATCTAAATCTTTTTTTTTCCTAGTTATTATGTGCTTATCAGAGGCATTTTAAGTAATGATTTTTCCAGCTCGGATTGAGGAATTGGAGAGCTGAGTTTGAGATTCCAGTTGTGTTCATTACATTCACTTATATGACAAATACCAGGAAAGTTATGAATCTAAATCTTTTTTTTTTCTAGTTATCATGTGTGTGCTTATCAAGAAGCCTTTTTAAGTAATGATTTTCAACTCGGATTGAGGGTGGAGGCTGAGTTTGAATTCCAGTTGTGTTCATTACATTCACTTACTTCATGACCAATACCCAGGAAAGTTATGAATCTAAATCTTTTTTTTTCTAGTTATTTATGTGTGCTTATCAGAGGCATTTTTAAGTAATGATTTTCAACTCGGATTGAGGAATTGGAGAGCTGAGTTTGAATTCCAGTTGTGTTCATTACATTCACTTATATGATAATACCCAGGAAGGATTATGAATCTAAATCTTTTTTCCTAGTTATTATTATGTGCTTATCAAGAGGCATTTTTAAGTAATGATTTTCAACTCGGATTGAGGAATTGGAGAGCTGAGTTTGAATTACATTCACTTATGATAATACCCAGGGGAAAGTTATGAATCTAAATCTTTTTTTCCTAGTTGTGTAGCTTATTGCTTATCAAGAGGCATTTTAAGTAATGATTTTCAACTCGGATTGAGGAATTGGAGAGCTGAGTTTGAATTCCAGTTGTGTTCAATACACATTCCTTATATGATATCACCAGGGAAAGTTATGAATCTAAATCTTTTTTTTTTCTAGTTATTATGTGTGGCAATAAAAGGCATTTTTAAGTAATGATTTTTCCTTTCAGGATTGAGGAATTGGAGAGCTGAGTTTGAATTCCAGTTGTGTTCATTACATTCACTTATATGATAATACCCAGGAAAGTTATGAATCTAAATCTTTTTTTTTTCCTAGTTATTATGTGTGCTTATCAAGAGGCATTTTTAAGTAATGATTTCCAACTCGGATTGAGGAATTGGAGAGCTGAGTTTGAATTCAGTTGTGTTCATTACATTCACTTATATGATAATACCCAGGGAAAGTTATGAATCTAAATCTTTTTTTTTTTCCTAATTTACAGCTATGTGTGCTTATCAAAGAGGCATTTTTAAGTAATGATTTCAACTCGGATTGAGGTGGAGAGCTGAGTTTTGAATTCCAGTTGTGTTCATTACATTCCTTGTATGATAATACCCAGGGGGAAAGTTATGAATCTAAATCTTTTTTTTCTCCGTTATTATGTGTGCTTATCAAGAGGCATTTTAGTAATGATTTTTCAACTGGATTGAGGAATTGGAGAGCTGAGTTTGAATTCCAGTTGTGTTTTATTTACATTCACTTATATATGATAATACCCAGGGAAAGTTATGAATCTAAATCTTTTTTTCCTAGTTATTATGTGTGCTTATCAAGGGCATTTTTTAAGTAATGATTTTCAACTCGGATTGAGGGTGGAGAGCTGAGTTCAGATTCAGTGTGTTCATTACATTCACTTATATAATCAATACCCAGGGAAAGTTATGAATCTAAATCTTTTTTTTTCTAGTTATTATGTGTGCTTGTCAAGAGGCATTTAAGTAATGATTTCAACTCGGATTGAGGAATTGGAGAGCTGAGTTTGAATTCCAGTTGTGTTGTTAAATTTCACTTTATGATAATACCCAGGGAAAGTTATGAATCTAAATCTTTTTCTAGTTATTATGTGTGCTTATCAAGAGGCATTTTTAAGTAATGATTTTCAACTCGGATTGAGGAATTGGGAGAGCTGAGTTTGAATTCCAGTTGTGTTCATTACATTCACTTATATGATAATACCCAGGGGAAAGTTATGAATCTAAAATCTTTTTTCTAGTTATTATGTGTGCTTATCAAGAGAGGCATTTTTAAGTAATGATTTTCAACTCGGATTGAGGTGGAAACTGTTCAGATTCAGTTGTGTTCATTACATTCACTTATATGATAATACCCAGGGAAAGTTATGAATCTAAATCAACATAGTTATTATGTGTGCTTATCAAGAGACGCATTTTTAAGTAATGATTTTCAACTCGGATTGAGGAATTGGAGAGCTGAGTTTGAATTCCAGTTAATGTTCATTACATTCCTTATATATGATAATACCCAGGGGGAAAGTTATGAATCTAAATCTTTTTTTTTCCTAGTTATTATGTGTGCTTATCAAGAGGCATTTTTAAGTAATGATTTTCAACTCGGATTAGGAGTGGAGAGCTGAGTTTGAATTCCAGTTGTGTTCATTACATTCACTTATATGATAATACCCAGGGGAAAGTTATGAATCTAAATCTTTTTTTCCTAGTTAGTATGTGTGCTTATCAAGAGGCATTTTTAAGTAATGATTTTCAACTCAGTTGAGGTGGAGAGCTGAGTTTGAATTCCAGTTATGTTCATTACATTCACTTATATGATAATACCCAGAGGAATTTATGAATCTAAATCTTTTTTTTTTCCTAGTTATTATGTGCTTATCAAAGGCATTTTTAAATGGCAGGATTTTCCAACTCGGATTGAGGTGGAGAGCTGAGTTGGATTCCCAGTTGTGTTCATTACATTCCTTATATGATAATACCCAGGAAAGTTGAATCTAAATCTTTTTTTTCCTAGTTATTTAATGTGTGTGCTTATCAAGAGGCATTTTTAAGTAATGATTTTCAACTCGGATTGAGGAATTGGAGAGCTGAGTTTGGGTCAGTTGTGTTCATTACATTCACTTATATGATAATACCCAGGGGAAAGTTATGAATCTAAATCTTTTTTTTTTCTAGTTATTATGTGCTTATCAAGAGGCATTTTAAGTAATGATTTTCAACTCGGATTGAGGTGGAGAGCTGGGGCTGAATTCAATTTGTGTTCATTACATTCATATATGATAATACCCAGGGAAAGTTATGAATCTAAATCTTTTCCTAGTTGTCATATTGCTTATCAAGAGGCATTTTTAAGTAATGATTTCAACTCGGATTGAGGAATTGGAGAGCTGAGTTTGAATTCCAGTTGTGTTCATTACATTCACTTATATGATAATGCCAGAGAAGAGATTGAATCTAAATCTTTTTTTCCTAGTTATTATGTGTGCTTATCAGAGGCATTTTTAAGTAATGATTTTCAACTCGGATTGAGGAATTGGAGAGCTGAGGTTTGAATTCCAGTTGTGTTCATTACATTCACTTATATGATAATACCCAGGGGAAAGTTATGAATCTAAATCTTTTTTTTTCCTAGTTATTATGTGTGCTTATCAAGAGGCATTTTTAAGTAATGATTTCAACTCGGATTGAGGAATTGGAGAGCTGAGTTTGAATTCCAGTTGTGTTCATTACATTCACTTATACTCGATGTGCCAGGAAAGTTATGAATCTAAATCTTTTTTCCTAGTTATTATGTGTGCTTATCAAGAGGCATTTTTAAGTAATGATTTTCAACTCGGATTGAGGAATTGGAGAGCTGAGTTTGAATTCAGTTGTGTTGTTACATTCACTTATGATATTACCCAGGGAAAGTTATGAATCTAAATCTTTTTTTTTTTCCCTGTAGTTATTATGTGTGCTTATCAAGGCATTTTTAAGTAATGATTTTCAACTCGGATTGAGGAATTGGAGAGCTGAGTTTGAATTCAGTTGTGTTCATTACATTCACTTATATGATAATACCCAGGGGAAAGTTATGAATCTAAATCTTTTTTTTTTCTAGTTATTATGTGTGCTTATCAAGAGGCATTTTTTAGTAATGATTTCAACTCGGATTGAGGAATTGGAGAGCTGAGTTTGAATTCCAGTTGTGTTCATTACATTCACTTATATGATAATACCCAGGGGAAAGTTATGAATCTAAATCTTTTTTTTCCTAGTTATTATGTGTGCTTGTCAAAGGCATTTTTAAGTAATGATTTTCAGCTCGGATTGAGGAATTGGAGAGCTGAGTTTGAATTCCAGTTGTGTTCATTACATTCTTATATGATAATACCCAGGGAAAGTTATGAATCTAAATCTACTTTTCCTAGTTATTATGTGTGTGCTTATCAAGAGGCATTTTTAAGTAATGATTTTCAACTGGGATTGAGGGTGGAGAGCTGAGTTTTAGTTACGTTGTGTTCATTACATTCACTTATGTAGTCAATACCCAGGAAAGTTATGAATCTAATCTTTTTTTTTTTCCTAGTTATTATGTGTGCTTATCAAGAGCATTTTAAGTAATGATTTTCAACTCGGATTGAGGAAGTGGAGAGCTGAGTTTGAATTCCAGTTGTGTTCATTACATTCACTTATATGATAATACCCAGGGAAAGTTATGAATCTAAATCTTTTTTTCCTATAGTTATTATGTGTGCTTTATCAGAGCATTTTTAAGTAATGATTTTCAACTCGGATTGAGGAATTGGAGAGCTGAGTTTGAATTCCAGTTGTGTTCATTACATTCCTTTATATGATAATACCCAGGGAAAGTTATGAATCTAAATCTTTTTTTTCCTAGTTATTATGTGTGCTTATCAAGAGCATTTTAAGTAATGATTTTCAACTCGGATTGAGGGTGGAGAGCTGAGTTTGAGATTCAGTTGTGTTCATTACATTCACTTATATGATATGCCAGGGGAAAGTTATGAATCTAAATCTTTTTTTCTAGTTATTATGTGTGCTTATCAAGAGGCATTTTTAAGTAATGATTTTCAACTCGGATTGAGGAATTGGAGAGCTGAGTTTGAATTCAGTTAATGTTGTTACATTCACTTATATGATAATACCCAGGGGAAAGTTATGAATCTAAATCTTTTTTTCCCTGAGTTATTATGTGTGCTTATCAAGAGGCATTTTTTAAGTAATGATTTTCAGCTCGGATTGAGGAATTCGACTGAGTTTGAATTCAGTTGTGTTCATTACATTCACTGGTAGCTGCAGGAAAGTTATGAATCTAAATCTTTTTTTTTTCCTAGTTATTATGTGTGCTTATCAAGAGGCATTTTTAAGTAATGATTTTCAACTGGGATTGAGGAATTGGGAGAGCTGATTTGAATTCCAGTTGTGTTCATTACATTCACTTATATGATAATACAGGGGAAAGTTATGAATCTAAATCTTTTTTTTCCTAGTTATTATGTGTGCTTATCAAGAGGCATTTTCCAGTAATGATTTTCAACTCGGATTGAGGAATTGGAGAGCTGAGTTTGAATTCCAGTTGTGTTCATTACATTCACCTTATATGATAATACCCAGGGGAAAAGTTATGAATCTAAATCTCTTTTTTTTTCCTAGTTATTATGTGTGCTTATCAGAAAGGCATTTTTTAAATGATTTTCAACTCGGATTGAGGGTGGAGAGCTGAGTTTGAATTCCAGTTGTGTTCATTACATTCACTTATATGATAATACCCAGGGGAAAGTTATGAATCTAAATCTTTTTTTCTAGTTATTATGTGTGCTTATCAGAGAGCATTTTTAAGTAATGATTTTCAACTGGGATTGAGGAATTGGAGAGCTGAGTTTGAATTCAGTTGTGTTCATTACATTCACTTATATGATAATACCCAGGGGAAAGTTATGAATCTAAATCTTTTTTTTTCTAGTTATTATGTGTGCTTTCTTATCAAGAGGCATTTTTTTAAGTAATGATTTTCAACTCGGATTGAGGAATTGGAGAGCTGAGTTTGAATTCCAGATTAATCAGTCCATTACATTCACTTATATGACCAATACCCAGGAAAGTTATGAATCTAAATCTTTTTTTTCCTAGTTATTATGTATTGCTTATCAAGAGGCATTTTTAAGTAATGATTTTCAACTCGGATTGAGGAATTGGAGAGCTGAGTTTGAATTCCAGTTGTGTTCATTACATTCCTTATATGATAATACCCAGGGGAAAGTTATGAATCTAAATCTTTTTTTTTCTAGTTATTATGTGCTTATCAAGAGGCATTTTTAAGTAATGATTTTCAACTCGGATTGGTGGAGAGCTGAGTTTGAATTCCAGTTGTGTTCATTACATTCCTTTATATGATATTAATGCCAGGAAAGTTATGAATCTAAATCTTTTTTTTTTTTCTAGTTATTATGTGCTTATCAGAGGCATTTTAAGTAATGATTTTCAACTCGGATTGAGGAATTGGAGAGGCTAAATTTGAATTTAGTTGTGTTCATTACATTCACTTATATGAAGTAATACCCAGGGGAAAGTTATGAATCTAAATCTTTTTTTTTTCTAGTTATTATGTGCTTATCAAGAGGCATTTTTAAAGTAATGATTTTCAACTCGGATTGAGAGTGGAGAGCTGAGTTTGAATTTCCAGTTGTGTTCATTACATTCACTTATATGATAATACCCAGGGGAAAGTTATGAATCTAAATCTTTTTTTTTTTTTCTAGTTATGCTTATCAAGAGGCATTTTTAAATAATGATTTTCAACTCGGATTGGCAGGGAATTGGAGAGCTGAGTTTGAATTCAATTTGTGTTCATTACATTCACTTATGTGATAATACCCAGGAAGTTATGAATCTAAATCTTTTTTTTTTTCTAGTTATTATGTGTGCTTATCAAGAGGCATTTTTAGTAATGATTTTCAACTCGGATTACAGGGAATTGGAGAGCTGAGTTTGAATTCCAGTTGGCCTTGTTCATTACATTCACTTATATGATAATGCCCAGGGAAAAGTTATGAATCTAAATCTTTTTTTTTCTAGTTATTATGTGTGCTTATCAAGAGGCATTTTAAGTAATGATTTTCAACTCGGATTGAGGAATTGAGCTGGGTTGAATTCCAGTTGTGTTCATTACATTCACTTATATGATAATACTTGGGAAAGTTATGAATCTAAATCTTTTTTTTTTCTAGTTATTATGTGCTTATCAAGAGGCATTTTTTAAGTAATGATTTTCAACTGGGATTGAGAGATTGGAGAGCTGAAGTTTGAATTCCAGTTGTGTTCATACATTCCTTATATGATAATACCCAGGGGAAAGTTATGAATCTAAATCTTTTTTTTTTTCTAGTTATTATGTGGTAAGAGGCATTTTTTAAGTAATGATTTTTCAACTCGGATTGAGGGTGGAGAGCTGAGTTTGAGATTAGTTGTGTTCATTACATTCACTTATATGATAATACCCAGGGAAAGTTATGAATCTAAATCTTTTTTTTTCCTGAGGTATTATGTGTGCTTATCAAGAGGCATTTTAAGTAATGATTTTCAACTGGATTGAGGAATTAGGAGAGCTGAGTTTGAATTTAGTTGTGTTCATTACATTCCACTTATATGATAATACTTGAGGAAAATTGAATCTAAATCTTTTTTTTTTCTAGTTATTATGTGTGCTTATCAAGAGGCATTTTTAAGTAATGATTTTCAACTCGGATTGAGGTGGAAGTGAGTTTGAATTCAGTTGTGTTCATTACATTCACTTGTATGATAATGCAGGGGAAAGTTTATGAATCTAAATCCTTTTTTTTTTCCTAGTTATTAATATGTGTGCTTATCAAGAGGCATTTTTAAGTAATGATTTTCAACTCGGATTGAGGAATTGGAAACTGAGTTTGAATTCAGAGTTGTGTTCATTACATTCACTTATATGATGTATGCAAGGAAATTATGAATCTAAATCTTTTTTTTTTCTAGTTATTATGTGTGCTTATCAAGAGGCATTTAAATGAAAACTGATTTTAAACTCGGATTGAGGGAATTGAAGCAGGTTTTGAATTCCAGGTGTGTTCATTACATTCCTTATATGATAATACCCAGGGGAAAGTTATGAATCTAAATCTTTTTTCTAGTTATTATGTGTGCTTATCAGAGCATTTTTAAGTAATGATTTTCAACTCGGATTGAGAATTGGAGAGCTGAGTTTGAATTCAGATTGTGTTCATTACATTCACTTATATGATAATACCCAGGGGAAAGTTATGAATCTAAATCTTTTTTTCTAGTTATTATGTGTGCTTATCAAGAGGCATTTTTAAGTGATTTTCAACTCAGTTGAGGAATTGGAAGCTGAAGTTTGAATTCAGTTATGATTACATTTACATTCCACTTATATGATAATACCCCAGGAAAAGTTATGAATCTAAATCTTTTTTTCCTAGTTATTATGTGTTGCTTATCAAGAGGCATTTTTAGTAATGATTTTCAACTCAGTTGAGAGATTGGAGAGCTGAGTTTGAATTCCAGTTGTGTTCATTACATTCACTTATACCATGATAATACCCAGGGAAAGTTATGTGGGTCTAAATCTTTTTTTTTTTTTCCTGGTTATTGTCTTGTGCTTATCAAAGAGGCATTTTTTAAGTAATGATTTTTCAACTCGGATTGAGGAATTGGAAACTGAGTTTTGAATTCAGTTGTGTTCATTACATTCCTTACTGTGATAATACAGGAAAGTTAGAATCTAAATCTTTTTTCCTAGTTATTATGTGTGCTTATCAAGAGCATTTTTAAGTAATGATTTTCAGCTCAGTTGAGGAATTAGGCTAGGGTTTTGAATTGCATAGTTGTGTTCATTACATTCACTTATATGATAATACAGGGGAAAGTTATGAATCTAAATCTTTTTTTCCTAGTTATTATGTACTTATCAAAGGCATTTTAAGTAATGATTTTCAACTCGGATTGAGGAATTGGAAAGCTGAAGTTAAGATTCAGTTGTGTTCATTACATTCACTTATATGATAATGCAGGGGGAAAGTTATGAATCTAAATCTTTTTTTTTCCTAGTTATTATGTGTGCTTATCAAGAGGCATTTTTAAGTAATGATTTTCAACTGGATTGAGGAATTGGAGAGCCCAGTTTGAATTCCAGTTGTGTTCATTACATTCACTTTATATGATAATACCCAGGGGAAAGTTATGAATCTAAATCTTTTTTTCTAAGTTATTATGTGTACTTATCAAGAGACATTTTTAGTAATGATTTTCAACTCGGATTGAGGAATTAGAGCTGAGTTTGAATTCAGTTGTGTTCATTACATTCTTATATTCAATGCCAGGGGAAAGAAGTTATGAGATCTAAATCTTTTTTTCCTAGTTGTCTTGTATTTGTGCTTATCAAAGGAGGCATTTTTAAGTAATGATTTTCAACTCGGATTAGAATTGGAGAGCTGAGTTTGAATTCAGTTGTGTTTATTACATTCACTTATATGATAATACCCAGGGAAAGTTGTAGATCTAAAATCTTTTTTTTCCTTTCAATTTATTGCCCCATTAGCATCAAGAGGCATTTTTAAGTAATGATTTTCCACGCTCGGATTGAGGAATTGGAAAGCTGAGTTTGAATTCTGTGTTCATTACATTCACTTATATGATAATACCCAGGAAAGTTATGAATCTAAATCTTTTTTTCTAGTTAATGCATGTGTGCTTATCAAGAGGCCATTTTTAAGTAATGATTTTCAACTCGGATTGAGGAGTGGAGAGCTGAGTTTGAATTCCAGTTGTGTTCATTACATTCACTTATATGATAATACCCAGGGAAAGTTATGAATCTAAATCTTTTTTTTTTTTCTAGTTTATTATGTGTGTGCTTATCAAGAGGCATTTTTAAGTAATGATTTTAATAGGATTGAGGTGGAGAGCTGAGGTTTGAATTCCAGTTGTGTTCATTACATTCACTTATATGATAATACCCAGGGAAAGTTGAATCTAAATCATCTTTTTTCTAGTTATTATGTGTGCTTATCAAAGAGGCATTTTAAGTAATGATTTTCAGCTCGGATTGAGGAATTGGAGAGCTGAGTTTGAATTCCAGTTGTGTTCATTACATTTCACTTATATGATAATGCCAGGAAAGTTATGAATCTAAATCTTTTTTCACAAATTTATTATGTGTGCTTATCAAGGCATTTTAAGTAATGATTTTCAACTCGGATTGAGAGGTGGAAGAGCTGAGTTTGAATTCAGTTGTGTTTCATTGTATATGGTAATACCCAGGGAAAGTTATGAATCTAAATCCTTTTTTTTTTCTGATTATTATGTGTGCTTATCAAGAGGCATTTTAAGTAATGATTTTCAACTCGGATTAGAGAATTGAGCTGAGTTTGAATTCCAGTTGTGTTCATTACATTCACTTATATGATAATGCCAGGGAAAGTTATGAATCTAAATCTTTTTTTTTTTTCTAGTTATTATGTGTGCTTATCAAAGAGCATTTTTAAGTAATGATTTTTCCTTTCGGATTGAGGAATTGGAGAGCTGAGTTTGAATTCAAATTTGTGTTCATTACATTCCTTATATGATAATACCCAGGAAAGTTATGAATCTAAATCTTTTTTCCTAGTTGGCCATGTGTTACTTATCAAGAGGCATTTTTGTGTATGATTTTCAACTCCAGTTGAGGGAATTGGAGAGCTGAGGTTTGAATTATTTCCAGTTGTTCATTACATTCCCTTTATATATGATAATACAGGGAAAGTTATGAATCTAAATCTTTTTTTTTCCTAGTTATTATGTGTACTTATCAAGAGGCATTTTAAGTAATGATTTTCAACTCGGATTGAGGAATTGGAGAGCTGAGTTTGAATTCAGTTGTGTTCATTACATTCACTTATATGATAATACCCAGTTATGAATCTAAATCTTTTTTTTTTCTAGTTATTATGTGTGCTTATCAAAGAGGCATTTTTAAGTAATGATTTTCAACTCGGATTGAGGAATTGAGCTGAGTTTGAATTCAGTTGTGTTCATTACATTTCACTTATATGATAATACCCAGGGAAAGTTATGAATCTAAATCTTTTTTTTTTTTTTCTAGTTATTATGTGCTTATCAAGAGGCATTTTTAGAAAGTAATGATTTTCTTTTCCAACTCGGATTGAGGAATTGGAAGAGCTGAGTTTGAATTCCAGTTGTGTTCATTACATTCTTATATGATAATACCCAGGGGAAAGTTATGAATCTAAATCTTTTTTCCTAGTTATTATATTATTGCTTATCAAAGGCATTTTTTTAAGTAATGATTTTCAACTCGGATTGAGGAATTGGAGAGCTGAGTTTGAATTCCAGTTGTGTTCATTACATTCACTTATATGATAATACCCAGGGGAAAGTTATGAATCTAAATCTTTTTTTCCTAGTTATTATGTGCTTATCAAGAGGCATTTTTTAGTAATGATTTTCAACTCGGATTGAGGGGTGGAGAGCTGAGTTTGAATTCCAGTTGTGTTCATTACATTCACTTATATGATAATACCCAGGAAAGTTATAAGATCTAAATCTTTTTTTTTTTTCTAGTTATTATGTGTGCTTATCAAGAGGCATTTTTAAGTAATGATTTTCAACTCAGTTGAGGAATTGGAGAGCTAGGTTTGATTCCAGTTGTGTTCATTACATTCATATATGATATTGGAAAGTTATGAATCTAAATCTTTTTTTTTCTAGTTATTATGTGCTTATCAAGAGGCATTTTAGTAATGATTTTCCAACTCCGGATTGAGGAATTGGAGAACTGAGTTTGAATTCCAGTTGTGTTCATTACATTCCTTTGTAATTATGCCAAGGAAAGTTTATGAATCTAAAATCTTTTTTTTTTCTAGTTATTGTAGTAATTGCTTATCAAGAGGCATTTTTAAAGTAATGATTTTCAACTCCGGATTGAGGAATTGGAGAGCTGAGTTTGAATTCAGTGTGTTCATTACATTCATATATGATAATACCAGAGAAATTCATGAATCTAAATCTTTTTTTTTTCCTGAAGTTATTATGTGTGCTTATCAAGAGGCATTTTAGTAATGATTTTCAACTCGGATTGAGGAATTGGAGAGCTGAGTTTGAATTCAGTTGTGTTCATTACATTCACTTATATGATAATACCCAGGGGAAAGTTCTGAATCTAAATCTTTTTTTTTTCTAGTTATTATGTGTGCTTATCAAGAGGCATTTTTAAGTAATGATTTTCAACGTAGCTCGGATTGAATTAGGAGAGCTGAGTTTGAATTCCAGTTGTGTTCATTACATTCCCACTTATATGATATATGCAGGAAAGTTATGAATCTAAATCTTTTTTTTTCTAGTTATTATGTGTGCTTATCAAAAGAGGCATTTTTAAGTAATGATTTTCTTCAGGATTGAGGAATTGGAGGCAGGTTTGAATTTCAGTTGTGTTCATTACATTCACTTATATGATAATACCCAGGAAAGTTATGGTCTGATCTTTTTTTTCTAGTTCCAATGTATTGCTTTTATCAAGAGGCATTTTTAAGTAATGATTTTCAACTCGGTTGAGGAATTGGAGAGCTGAGTTTGAATTCAGTTTGTGTTCATTACATTCACTTATATGATAATACCCAGGGGAAAGTTATGAATCTACAAATCTTTTTTTCTAGTTATTATGTGTGCTTATTGTTTATCAAGAGGCATTTTTAAGTAATGATTTTTGTATCGGATTGAGGTGGAGAGCTGAGTTTGAATTCCAGTTGTGTTCATTACATTCACTTATATGATAATACCCAGGAAAGTTATGAATCTAAATCTTTTTTTTTTTAGTTATTATGTATTGCTTATCAAGGCATTTTTAAGTAATGATTTTCAACTCGGATTAGGGAATTGGAGAGCTGAGTTTATTCCAGGTATGTTCATGCATTCCTTATATGATAATACCCAGGGGAAAGTTATGAATCTAAATCTTTTTTTTTTCTAGTTATTATGTGTGCTTATCAAGAGGCATTTTTTAAAGTAATGATTTTCAACTCGGATTAGGGAATTGGAGAGCTGAGTTTGAATTCCAGTTGTGTTTATTTCACATTCCCTTATATGATATGCCAGGGAAAGTTATGAATCTAAATCTTTTTTTTTTCTAGTTATTATGTGTGCTTATCAAAGAGGCATTTTTAAGTAATGATTTTTTCAACTCGGATTGAGGTGGAGAGCTGAGTTTGAATTCAGTTGTGTTCATTACATTCACTTATATGATAATGCCAAGGAAAGTTATGAATCTAAATCTTTTTTTTTTCCTAGTTATTATGTGTGCTTATCAAGAGGCATTTTTAAGTAATGATTTTCAACTCGGATTGAGGTGGAGAGCTGAGTTTTGAATTCCAGTTGTGTTCATTACATTCACTTATATGATAATGCCCAGGGGAAAGTTATGAATCTAAATCTTTTTTTTTCTGAATTGTGTAATTGCTTATCAAGAGGCATTTTTAAGTAATAGTCCTAACTCGGATTGAGAATTGGAGAGCTGAGTTTGAATTTCAGTTGTGTTCTTCACATTCTAGCAGCAGTAATACCCAGGGGAAAGTTATGAATCTAAATCTTTTTTTTTTTTCTAGTTATTATGTGTACTTATCAGAGAGCATTTTTAAGTAATGATTTTCAACTCGGATTGAGGGTGGAGGCTGGAGTTTGAATTCCAGTGTGTTCATTACATTCAGCATATAGATAATACAGGGAAAGTTATGAATCTAAATATTTTTTTTTCTGAGTTATTATGTGCTTATCAGAAGCATTTTTAAGTAATGATTTTCCAACTCGGATTGAGGGAATTGGAGAGCTGAGTTTGAATTCCAGTTGTGTTCATTACATTCACTTATATGATAATACCCAGGGGAAAGTTATGAATCTAAATCTTTTTTTTTTCTAGTTATTATGTGCTTATCAAGAGGCATTTTTAAGTAATGATTTTCAACTCGGATTGAGGAATTGGAGAGCTGAGTTTGAATTCCAGTTGTGTTCATTACATTCACTTATATGATAATACTTGAGAGGAAAGTTATGAATCTAAATCTTTTTTTTCCTAGTTATTATGTGTGTGCTTAATAAAGGCATTTTTAAGTAATGATTTTCAACTCGGATTGAGGAATTGGAGAGCTGAGTTTGAATTCCAGTTGTGTTCATTACATTCACTTATATGATAATACCGGGAAAGTTATAGAATCTAAATCTTTTTTTTTTCTAAGTTATTATGTGTGCTTATCAAGAGGCATTTTTAAGTAATGATTTTCAACTCGGATTGAGGAATTGGAGAGCTGAGTTTGAATTCCAGTTGTGTTCATTACATTCACTTATATAATGTACAGGGAAAGTTATGAGTCTAAATCTTTTTTTTTTCCTAGTTATTACTTCTGTGTGCTTATCAAGAGGCATTTTTAAAGTAATGATTTTCAACTCGGATTGAGGGTGGAGAGCTGAGTTTGATTCCAGTTGTATTCATTACATTCACTTATATGATAATATGCCAGGGGAAAGTTATGGAATCTATAAATCTTTTTTTTCTGGTCTATTATGTGTGTAAATAGGCATTTTTTAAGTAATGATTTTCAACTCGGATTGAGGGTGAGAGAGCTGAGTTTGAATTCCAGTTGTGTTCATTTGTTCACTTTATGATAATACAGGGGGGGGGGGGGGGGTTATGAATCTAAATCTTTTTCCTAGTTATTATGGCCTTTGCTTATCAAGAGTGACATTTTAAGTAATGATTTTCAGCTCGGATTGAGGGTGGAGAGCTGAGTTTGAATTCAGTTGTGTTCATTACATTCACTTATATGATAATACCCAGGGGAAAGTTATGAATCTAAATCTTTTTTTTTTTCCCTAGTTATTATGGTATTCTTATCAAGAGGCATTTTTAAGTAATGATTTTCAACTCGGATTGAGGTGGAGAGCTGAGTTTGAATTCAGTTGTGTTCATTACATTCACTTATATAAATATGCCAGAGGAAAGTTATGAATCTAAATCTTTTTTTTTTTTCTAGTTATTATGTGTGCTTATCAAGAGGCATTTTTAAGTAGCTTGATTTTCAACTCGGATTAGGGAGGAGAGCTGAGTTTTGAATTCCAGTTGTGTTCATTACATTCACTTATATGATAATACCCAGGGGAAAGTTATGAATCTAAATCTTTTTTCCTAGTTATTATGTGTGCTTATCAAGAGGCATTTTTAAATGTAATGATTTTCAACTCGGATTGAGGAATTGGAGAGCTGAGTTTGAATTCCAGTGTGATAATTACATTCACTTATATGATAATACCCAGGGGAAAGTTATGAATCTAAATCTTTTTTTCTAGTTATTATGTGTGCTTATCAAGAGGCATTTTTAAGTAATGATTTTCAACTGGGATTG
>JBBBDQ010023367.1:0-11881 GCA_037127315.1 Ascarosepion bandense
TTTTTATATTTCCTCTTTTCACAAGGTGTTTTTTTCTATATATTCTTCTTTTTAATTGGCATTTTGTATATTCTCCTTTCACAAGGTGTTTTTTTCTATATTCTTCTTTTAATTGGCATTTTGTATATTCTCCTTTCACAAGGTGTTTTTTTCTATATTCTTCTTTTAATTGGCATTTTGTATATTCTCCTTTCACAAGGTGTTTTTTTCTATATTCTTCTTTTATTGGCATTTTGTATATTCTCCTTTCACAAGGTGTTTTTTTCTATATTCTTCTTTTAATTGGCATTTTGTATATTCTCCTTTCACAAGGTGTTTTTTCTATATTCTTCTTTTAATTGGCATTTTGTATATTCTCCTTTCACAAGGTGTTTTCTATATTCTTCTTTTAATTGGCATTTTGTATATTCTCCTTTCACAAGGTGTTTTTTTCTATATTCTTCTTTTAATTGGCATTTTGTATATTCTCCTTTCACAAGGTGTTTTTTCTATATTCTTCTTTTAATTGGCATTTTGTATATTCTCCTTTCACAAAGTGTTTTCTATATTCTTCTTTTAATTGGCATTTTGTATATTCTCCTTTCACAAGGTGTTTTTTTCTATATTCTTCTTTTAATTGGCATTTTGTATATTCTCCTTTCACAAGGTGTTTTTTTTCTATATTCTTCTTTTAATTGGCATTTTGTATATTCTCCTTTCTGAGTGTTTTTTTTCTATATTCTTCTTTTAATTGGCATTTTGTATATTCTCCTTTCACAAGGTGTTTTTTCTACTTCTTCTTTTAATTGTACATTTTGTATATTCTCCTTTCACAAGGTGTTTTTTTCTATATTCTTCTTTTAATTGGCATTTTGTATATTCTCCTTTCACAAGGTGTTTTCTATATTCTTCTTTTAATTGGCATTTTGTATATTCTCCTTTCACAAGGTGTTTTTTTCTATATTCTTCTTTTAATTGGCATTTTGTATATTCTCCTTTTCACAAGGTGTTTTTTTCTATATTCTTCTGCAATTGGCATTTTGTATATTCTCCTTTCACAAGGTGTTTTTTTCTATATTCTTCTTTTAATTGGCATTTTGTATATTCTCCTTTCACAAGGTGTTTTTTTCTATATTCTTCTTTTAATTGGCATTTTGTATATTCTCCTTTCACAAAGGTGTTTTTTTCTATATTCTTCTTTTAATTGGCATTTGTATATTCTCCTTTCACAAGGTGTTTTTTTCTATATTCTTCTTTTAATTGGCATTTTGTATATTCTCCTTTCACAAGGTGTTTTTTTCTATATTCTTCTTTTAATTGGCATTTTGTATATTCTCCTTTCACAAAGGTGTTTTTTCTATATTCTTCTTTTAATTGGCATTTTGTATATTCTCCTTTCACAAGGTGTTTTTTTCTATATTCTTCTTTTAATTGGCATTTGTATATTCTCCTTTCACAAGGTGTTTTTTTCTATATTCTTCTTTTAATTGGCATTTTGTATATTCTCCTTTCACAAGGTGTTTTTTTCTATATTCTTCTTTTAATTGGCATTTTGTATATTCTCCTTTCACAAAAGGTGTTTTTTTCTATATTCTTCTTTTAATTGGCATTTTGTATATTCTCCTTTCACAAGGTGTTTTTTTCTATATTCTTCTTTTAATTGGCATTTTGTATATTCTCCTTTCACAAGGTGTTTTTTTCTATATTCTTCTTTTAATTGGCATTTTGTATATTCTCCTTTCACAAGGTGTTTTTTTCTATATTCTTCTTTTAATTGGCATTTTGTATATTCTCCTTTCACAAGGTGTTTTTTTCTATGTTCTTCTTTTAATTGGCATTTTGTATATTCTCCTTTCACAGGTGTTTTTTCTATATTCTTCTTTTAATTGGCATTTTGTATATTCTCCTTTCACAAGGTGTTTTTTTCTATATTCTTCTTTTAATTGGCATTTTGTATATTCTCCTTTCACAAGGTGTTTTTTCTATATTCTTCTTTTAATTGGCATTTTGTATATTCTCCTTTCACAAGGTGTTTCTATATTCTTCTTTTAATTGGCATTTTGTATATTCTCCTTTCACAAGGTGTTTTTTCTATATTCTTCTTTTAATTGGCATTTTGTATATTCTCCTTTCACAAGGTATTTTTTTCTATATTCTTCTTTTAATTGGCATTTTGTATATTCTCCTTTCACAAGGTGTTTTTTTCTATATTCTTCTTTTAATTGGCATTTTGTATATTCTCCTTTCACAAGGTGTTTTTTTCTATATTCTTCTTTTAATTAGCATTTTTTGTATATTCTCCTTTCACAAGGTGTTTTTTCCTATATTCTTCTTTTAATTGGCATTTTGTATATTCTCCTTTCACAAGGTGTTTTTTCTATATTCTTCTTTTAATTGGCATTTTGTATATTCTCCTTTCACAAGGTGTTTTTTTCTATATTCTTCTTTTAATTGGCATTTTGTATATTCTCCTTTCACAAGGTGTTTTCTATATTCTTCTTTTAATTGGCATTTTTGTATATTCTCCTTTCACAAGGTGTTTTTTTCTATATTCTTCTTTTAATTGGCATTTTGTATATTCTCCTTTCACAAGGTGTTTTTTTCTATATTCTTCTTTTAATTGGCATTTTGTATATTCTCCTTTCACAAGGTGTTTTTTCTATATTCTTCTTTTAATTGGCATTTTGTATATTCTCCTTTCTAGGAGTGTTTTTTTCTATATTCTTCTTTTAATTGGCATTTTGTATATTCTCCTTTCACAAGGTGTTTTTTTCTATATTCTTCTTTTAATTGGCATTTTGTATATTCTCCTTTCACAAGGTGTTTTTTTCTATATTCTTCTTTTAATTGGCATTTTGTATATTCTCCTTTCACAAGGTGTTTTTTCTATATTCTTCTTTTAATTGGCATTTTGTATATTCTCCTTTCACAAGGTGTTTTCTATATTCTTCTTTAATTGGCATTTTGTATATTCTCCTTTCACAAGGTATTTTTTCTATATTCTTCTTTTAATTGGCATTTTGTATATTCTCCTTTCACAAGGTGTTTTTTTTTCTATATTCTTCTTTTAATTGGCATTTTGTATATTCTCCTTTCACAAGGTGTTTTTTTCTATATTCTTCTTTTAATTGGCATTTTGTATATTCTCCTTTCACAAGGTGTTTTTTTTTTCTATATTCTTCTTTTAATTGGCATTTTGTATATTCTCCTTTCACAAGGTGTTTTTTTCTATATTCTTCTTTTAATTGGCATTTTGTATATTCTCCTTTCACAAGGTGTTTTTTCTATATTCTTCTTTTAATTGGCATTTTGTATATTCTCCTTTCACAAAGGTGTTTTTTCTATATTCTTCTTTTAATTGGCATTTTGTATATTCTCCTTTTCACAAGGTGTTTTTTTCTATATTCTTCTTTTAATTGGCATTTTGTATATTCTCCTTTCACAAGGTGTTTTTTCTATATTCTTCTTTTAATTGGCATTTTGTATATTCTCCTTTCACAAGGTGTTTTTTTCTATATTCTTCTTTTAATTGGCATTTTGTATATTCTTTCACAAGGGGTGTTTTTCTATATTCTTCTTTTAATTGGCATTTTGTATATTCTCCTTTCACAGGTGTTTTTTCTATATTCTTCTTTTAATTGGCATTTTGTATATTCTCCTTTCACAAGGTGTTTTTTTCTATATTCTTCTTTTAATTGGCATTTTGTATATTCTCCTTTCACAAGGTGTTTTTTCTATATTCTTCTTTTAATTGGCATTTTGTATATTCTCCTTTTCACAAGGTGTTTTTTTCTATATTCTTCTTTTAATTGGCATTTTGTATATTCTCCTTTCACAAGGTGTTTTTTCTATATTCTTCTTTTAATTGGCATTTTGTATATTCTCCTTTCACAAGGTATTTTTTTCTATATTCTTCTTTTAATTGGCATTTTGTATATTCTCACTACAAGGTGTTTTTTCTATATTCTTCTTTTAATTGGCATTTTGTATATTCTCCTTTCACAAGGTGTTTTTTTCTATATTCTTCTTTTAATTGGCATTTTGTATATTCTCCTTTCACAAGGTGTTTTTTTCTATATTCTTCTTTTAGTGGCATTTGTATATTCTCCTTTCTGGGTGTTTTTTTCTATATTCTTCTTTTAATTGGCATTTTGTATATTCTCCTTTCACAAGGTGTTTTTTCTATATTCTTCTTTTAATTGGCATTTTGTATATTCTCCTTTCACAAGGTGTTTTTTTCTATATTCTTCTTTTAATTGGCATTTTGTATATTCTCCTTTCACAGAGTGTTTTTTTCTATATTCTTCTTTTAATTGGCATTTTGTATATTCTCCTTTTCTAGGGTGTTTTCTATATTCTTCTTTTAATTGGCATTTTGTATATTCTCCTTTCACAAGGTGTTTTTTCTATATTCTTCTTTTAATTGGCATTTTGTATATTCTCCTTTCACAAGGTGTTTTTTCCTATATTCTTCTTTTAATTGGCATTTTGTATATTCTCCTTTCACAAGGTGTTTTTTCTATATTCTTCTTTTAATTGGCATTTTGTATATTCTCCTTTCACAAGGTGTTTTCTATATTCTTTTAATTGGCATTTTGTATATTCTCCTTTCACAAGGTGTTTTCTATATTCTTCTTTTAATTGGCATTTTGTATATTCTCCTTTCACAAAGGTGTTTTTTTCTATATTCTTCTTTTAATTGGCATTTTGTATATTCTCCTTTCACAAGGTGTTTTTTCTATATTCTTCTTTTAATTGGCATTTTGTATATTCTCCTTTCTGAGTGTTTTCTATATTCTTCTTTTAATTGGCATTTTGTATATTCTCCTTTCACAAGGTGTTTTTTTCTATATTCTTCTTTTAATTGGCATTTTGTATATTCTCCTTTCACAAGGTGTTTTTTTCTATATTCTTCTTTTAATTGGCATTGTATATTCTCCTTTCACAGAGTGTTTTTTCTATATTCTTCTTTTAATTGGCATTTTGTATATTCTCCTTTCACAAAAGGTGTTTTTTCTATATTCTTCTTTTAATTGGCATTTTGTATATTCTCCTTTCACAAGGTGTTTTTTCTATATTCTTCTTTTAATTGGCATTTTGTATATTCTCCTTTCACAAGGTGTTTTTTTCTATATTCTTCTTTTAATTGGCATTTTGTATATTCTCCTTTCACAAAGGTGTTTTTTCTATATTCTTCTTTTAATTGGCATTTTGTATATTCTCCTTTCACAAAGGTGTTTTTTTCTATATTCTTCTTTTAATTGGCATTTTGTATATTCTCCTTTCACAAGGTGTTTTTTTTCTATATTCTTCTTTTAATTGGCATTTTGTATATTCTCCTTTCACAAGGTGTTTTTTCTATATTCTTCTTTTAATTGGCATTTTGTATATTCTCCTTTCACAAGGTGTTTTTTTTCTATATTCTTCTTTTAATTGGCATTTTGTATATTCTCCTTTCACAAGGTGTTTTCTATATTCTTCTTTTAATTGGCATTTTGTATATTCTCCTTTCACAAGGTGTTTTTTCTATATTCTTCTTTTAATTGGCATTTTGTATATTCTCCTTTCACAAGGTGTTTTTTCTATATTCTTCTTTTAATTGGCATTTTGTATATTCTCCTTTCACAAGGTGTTTTCTCTATATTCTTCTTTTAATTGGCATTTTGTATATTCTCCTTTCACAAGGTGTTTTTTTCTATATTCTTCTTTTAATTGGCATTTTGTATATTCTCCTTTCACAAGAGTGTTTTTTTCTATATTCTTCTTTTAATTGGCATTTTGTATATTCTCCTTTCACAAGGTGTTTTCTATATTCTTCTTTTAATTGGCATTTTGTATATTCTCCTTTCACAAGGTGTTTTTTCTATATTCTTCTTTTAATTGGCATTTTGTATATTCTCCTTTCACAAGGTGTTTTTTTCTATATTCTTCTTTTAATTGGCATTTTGTATATTCTCCTTTCTAGGTGTTTTTTCTATATTCTTCTTTTAATTGGCATTTTGTATATTCTCCTTTCACAAGGTGTTTTTTTCTATATTCTTCTTTTAATTGGCATTTTGTATATTCTCCTTTCACAAGGTGTTTTTTTTCTATATTCTTCTTTTAATTGGCATTTTGTATATTCTCCTTTCACAAAGGTGTTTTTCTATATTCTTCTTTTAATTGGCATTTTGTATATTCTCCTTTCACAAGGTGTTTTTTCTATTCTTCTTTTAATTGGCATTTTGTATATTCTCCTTTCACAAGGTGTTTTTTCCTATATTCTTCTTTTAATTGGCATTTTGTATATTCTCCTTTCTGAGTGTTTTTTCTATATTCTTCTTTTAATTGGCATTTTGTATATTCTCCTTTTACAAGGTGTTTTCTATATTCTTCTTTTAATTGGCATTTTGTATATTCTCCTTTCACAAAGTGTTTTTTTCTATATTCTTCTTTTAATTGGCATTTTTGTATATTCTCCTTTCACAGGTGTTTTTTTCTATATTCTTCTTTAATTGGCATTTTGTATATTCTCCTTTCACAAGGTATTTTTTTCTATATTCTTCTTTTAATTGGCATTTTGTATATTCTCCTTTCACAAGGTGTTTTTTCTATATTCTTCTTTTAATTGGCATTTTGTATATTCTCCTTTCACAAGGTGTTTTTTTCTATATTCTTCTTTTAATTGGCATTTTGTATATTCTCCTTTCTAGGAGTGTTTTTTTCTATATTCTTCTTTTAATTGGCATTTTGTATATTCTCCTTTCACAAGGTGTTTTTTTCTATATTCTTCTTTTAATTGGCATTTTGTATATTCTCCTTTCACAAGGTGTTTTTTTCTATATTCTTCTTTTTTAATTGGCATTTTGTATATTCTCCTTTCACAAGGTGTTTTCTATATTCTTCTTTTAATTGGCATTTTATATTACTCCTTTCTGAGTGTTTTTTTCTATATTCTTCTTTTAATTGGCATTTTGTATATTCTCCTTTCACAAGGTGTTTTTTTCTATATTCTTCTTTTAATTGGCATTTTGTATATTCTCCTTTCACAAGGTGTTTTCTATATTCTTCTTTTAATTGGCATTTTGTATATTCTCCTTTCACAAGGTGTTTTTTTCTATATTCTTCTTTTAATTAGCATTTTGTATATTCTCCTTTCACAAAGGTGTTTTTTTCTATATTCTTCTTTTAATTGGCATTTTGTATATTCTCCTTTCACAAGGTGTTTTTTTTCTATATTCTTCTTTTAATTGGCATTTTGTATATTCTCCTTTCACAAGGTGTTTTTTCTATATTCTTCTTTTGAGTGGCATTTTGTATATTCTCCTTTCACAAGGTGTTTTTTCTATATTCTTCTTTTTAATTGGCATTTTGTATATTCTCCTTTCACAAGGTGTTTTTTTCTATATTCTTCTTTTAATTGGCATTTTGCTTATATTCTCCTTTCACAAAGTGTTTTTTTCTATATTCTTCTTTTAATTGGCATTTTGTATATTCTCCTTTCACAAGGTGTTTTTTTCTATATTCTTCTTTTAATTGGCATTTTGTATATTCTCCTTTCACAAGGTGTTTTTTCTATATTCTTCTTTTAATTGGCATTTTGTATATTCTCCTTTCACAAGGTGTTTTTTTCTATATTCTTCTTTTAATTGGCATTTTGTATATTCTCCTTTCACAAGGTGTTTTCTATATTCTTCTTTTAATTGGCATTTTGTATATTCTCCCTTTCACAAGGTGTTTTTTCTATATTCTTCTTTTAATTGGCATTTTTTGTATATTCTCCTTTCTGAGTGTTTTTTTCTATATTCTTCTTTTAATTGGCATTTTGTATATTCTCCTTTCACAAAGTGTTTTCTATATTCTTCTTTTAATTGGCATTTTTTGTATATTCTCCTTTCACAAGGTGTTTTTTCTATATTCTTCTTTTAATTGGCATTTTGTATATTCTCCTTTCTAGTGTTTTTTCTATATTCTTCTTTTAATTGGCATTTTATATTCTCCTTTCTAGGTGTTTTCTATATTCTTCTTTTAATTGGCATTTTGTATATTCTCCTTTCACAAGGTGTTTTTTTCTATATTCTTCTTTTAATTGGCATTTTGTATATTCTCCTTTCACAAGGTGTTTTTTCTATATTCTTCTTTTAATTGGCATTTTGTATATTCTCCTTTCACAAGGTGTTTTTTCTATATTCTTCTTTTAATTGGCATTTTGTATATTCTCCTTTCACAAGGTGTTTTCTATATTCTTCTTTTAATTGGCATTTTGTATATTCTCCTTTCTAGGGTGTTTTCTATATTCTTCTTTTAATTGGCATTTGTATATTCTCCTTTCACAAGGTGTTTTTTTCTATATTCTTCTTTTAATTGGCATTTTGTATATTCTCCTTTCACAAGGTGTTTTTTCTATATTCTTCTTTTAATTGGCATTTTGTATATTCTCCTTTCTAGGGTGTTTTTTTCTATATTCTTCTTTTAATTGGCATTTTGTATATTCTCCTTTCTGAGTGTTTTTTCTATATTCTTCTTTTAATTGGCATTTGTATATTCTCCTTTCACAAGGTGTTTTTTCTATATTCTTCTTTTTAATTGGCATTTTGTATATTCTCCTTTCACAAGGTGTTTTTTTCTATATTCTTCTTTTAATTGGCATTTTGTATATTCTCCTTTCACAAGGTGTTTTTTTCTATATTCTTCTTTTTTTAATTGGCATTTTGTATATTCTCCTTTCACAAGGTGTTTTTTCTATATTCTTCTTTTAATTGGCATTTGTATCTCCTTTCACAAAGGTGTTTTTTCTATATTCTTCTTTTAATTGGCATTTTGTATATTCTCCTTTCTGAGTGTTTTTTTCTATATTCTTCTTTTAATTGGCATTTTGTATATTCTCCTTTCACAAGGTGTTTTTTTCTATATTCTTCTTTTAATTGGCATTTTGTATATTCTCCTTTCACAAGGTGTTTTTTCTATATTCTTCTTTAATTGGCATTTTGTATATTCTCCTTTCACAAGGTGTTTTTTCTATATTCTTCTTTTAGTGGCATTTTGTATATTCTCCTTTCACAAGGTGTTTTTTTCTATATTCTTCTTTTAATTGGCATTTTGTATATTCTCCTTTCACAGGTGTTTTTTCTATATTCTTCTTTTAATTGGCATTTTGTATATTCTCCTTTCACAAGGTGTTTTTTTCTATATTCTTCTTTTAATTGGCATTTTGTATATTCTCCTTTCACAAAGTGTTTTTTCTATATTCTTCTTTTAGTGGCATTTGTATATTCTCCTTTTCACAAGATGTTTTTTCTATATTCTTCTTTTTAATTGGCATTTTGTATATTCTCCTTTCACAAGGTGTTTTTTCTATATTCTTCTTTTAATTGGCATTTTGTATATTCTCCTTTCACAAGGTGTTTTTTTCTATATTCTTCTTTTAATTGGCATTTTGTATATTCTCCTTTCACAAGGTGTTTTTTCTATATTCTTCTTTTAATTGGCATTTTGTATATTCTCCTTTCACAAGGTGTTTTTTTCTATATTCTTCTTTTAATTGGCATTTTGTATATTCTCCTTTCACAAGGTGTTTTTTCTATATTCTTCTTTTAATTGGCATTTTGTATATTCTCCTTTCACAAGGTCTATTTTTTTCTATATTCTTCTTTTAATTGGCATTTTGTATATTCTCCTTTCACAAGGTGTTTTTCTATATTCTTCTTTTAATTGGCATTTTGTATATTCTCCTTTCACAAGGTGTTTTTTCTATATTCTTCTTTTAATTGGCATTTTGTATATTCTCCTTTCACAAGGTGTTTTTTTCTATATTCTTCTTTTAATTGGCATTTTGTATATTCTCCTTTCACAAGGTGTTTTTTTCTATATTCTTCTTTTAATTGGCATTTTGTATATTCTCCTTTCACAAGGTGTTTTTTCTATATTCTTCTTTTAATTGGCATTTTGTATATTCTCCTTTCACAAGGTGTTTTTTCTATATTCTTCTTTTAATTGGCATTTTGTATATTCTCCTTTCACAAGGTGTTTTTTTCTATATTCTTCTTTTAATTGGCATTTTGTATATTCTCCTTTCACAAGGTGTTTTTTCTATATTCTTCTTTTAATTGGCATTTTGTATATTCTCCTTTCTAGGAGTGTTTTTTTCTATATTCTTCTTTTAATTGGCATTTTGTATATTCTCCTTTCTAGGAGTGTTTTTTTCTATATTCTTCTTTTAATTGGCATTTTGTATATTCTCCTTTCTGAGTGTTTTTTCTATATTCTTCTTTTAATTGGCATTTTGTATATTCTCCTTTCACAAGGTGTTTTTTTCTATATTCTTCTTTTAATTGGCATTTTGTATATTCTCCTTTCACAAGGTGTTTTTTCTATATTCTTCTTTTAATTGGCATTTTGTATATTCTCCTTTCTGAGTGTTTTTTCTATATTCTTCTTTTAATTGGCATTTTGTATATTCTCCTTTCACAAGGTGTTTTTTTCTATATTCTTCTTTTAATTGGCATTTTGTATATTCTCCTTTCACAAGGTGTTTTCTATATTCTTCTTTTAATTGGCATTTTGTATATTCTCCTTTCACAAGGTGTTTTTTTCTATATTCTTCTTTTAATTGGCATGTTTTGTATATTCTCCTTTCACAATTGTTTTTTTCTATATTCTTCTTTTAATTGGCATTTTGTATATTCTCCTTTCACAGGTGTTTTTTCTATATTCTTCTTTTAATTGGCATTTTGTATATTCTCCTTTCACAAGGTGTTTTTTCTATATTCTTCTTTTTAATTGGCATTTTGTATATTCTCCTTTCACAAGGTGTTTTTTTCTATATTCTTCTTTTAATTGGCATTTTGTATATTCTCCTTTCACAAGGTGTTTTTTCTATATTCTTCTTTTAATTGGCATTTTGTATATTCTCCTTTCTGAGGTGTTTTTTCTATATTCTTCTTTTAATTGGCATTTTGTATATTCTCCTTTCACAAGGTGTTTTTTCTATATTCTTCTTTTAATTGGCATTTTGTATATTCTCCTTTCACAAGGTGTTTTTTTCTATATTCTTCTTTTAATTGGCATTTTGTATATTCTCCTTTCACAAAGTGTTTTTTTTCTATATTCTTCTTTTAATTGGCATTTTGTATATTCTCCTTTCACAAGGTGTTTTTTCTATATTCTTCTTTTAATTGGCATTTTGTATATTCTCCTTTTTCACAAGGTGTTTTCTATATTCTTCTTTTTAATTGGCATTTTGTATCTTTCTCCTTTCACAAGGTGTTTTTTTCTATATTCTTCTTTTAATTGGCATTTTGTATATTCTCCTTTCACAGAGTGTTTTTTTCTATATTCTTCTTTTAATTGGCATTTTGTATATTCCCCTTTCACAAGGTGTTTTTTTCTATATTCTTCTTTTAATTGGCATTTTGTATATTCCCCTTTCACAAGGTGTTTTTTTCTATATTCTTCTTTTAATTGGCATTTTGTATATTCCCCTTTTCTAGTGTTTTTTCTATATTCTTCTTTTAATTGGCATTTTGTATATTCCCCTTTCACAAGGTGTTTTTTTCTATATTCTTCTTTTAATTGGCATTTTGTATATTCCCCTTTCTAGTGTTTTTTTCTATATTCTTCTTTTAATTGGCATTTTGTATATTCCCCTTTCACAAGGTGTTTTTCTATATTCTTCTTTTAATTGGCATTTTGTATATTCTCCTTTCACAAGGTGTTTTTTCTATATTCTTCTTTTAATTGGCATTTTGTATATTCCCCTTTCACAAGGTGTTTTTTTCTATATTCTTCTTTTAATTGGCATTTTGTATATTCCCCTTTTCCTAAAGGTGTTTTTTCTATATTCTTCTTTTAATTGGCATTTTGTATATTCCTTTCCTGAGTGTTTCTTTCTACTCTTCTTCTTTTAATTGGCATTTTGAATATT
>JBBBDQ010023368.1:0-2500 GCA_037127315.1 Ascarosepion bandense
TATCGATCTATCTATCTATCTATCTATCTATCTATCTATTTTTGTTGTTCATTATTTTGTGCGTCTTTCGTTCGGAATCCACAACATCTATCTATCTATCTATCTATCTATCTATCTATCTATCTATCTATCTATCTATCTATCTATCTATCTATTTTTATTGTTCATTATTTTCTGCGGTTCCTCATTCGAATCCACAACATCTATCTATCTATCTATCTATCTATCTATCTATCTATCTATCTATCTATCTATTTTTGTTGTTCATTATTTTCTGCGGTTCCTCACCCGAATCCACAACATCTATCTATCTATCTATCTATCTATCTATCTATCTATCTATCTATCTATCTATCTATCTATTTTTATTGTTCATTATTTCCTGCGGTTCCTCACCCGGAATCCACAACATCTATCTATCTATCTATCTATCTATCTATCTATCTATCTATCTATTTTTGTTGTTCATTATTCTCTGCGGTTCCTCACCCGGAATCCACAACATCTATCTATCTATCTATCTATCTATCTATCTATCTATCTATCTATCTATCTATCTATTTTTGTTGTTCATTATTTTGTGCGGTTCGTCACCCGGAATCCACAACATCTATCTATCTATCTATCTATCTATCTATCTATCTATCTATCTATCTATCTATCTATCTATCTATTTTTGTTGTTCATTACTTTCTGCGGTTCCTCCGAACTAATAAATATCTATCTATCTATCTATCTATCTATCTATCTATCTATCTATCTATCTATCTATCTATTTTTGTTGTTCATTATTTTGTGCGGTTCTCACCCGGAATCCACAACATCTATCTATCTATCTATCTATCTATCTATCTATCTATCTATCTATCTATCTATCTATCTGTTTTTGTTGTTCATTATTTTGTGCGGTTCCCTCATCGGAATCCCACAACATCTATCTATCTATCTATCTATCTATCTATCTATCTATCTATCTATCTATCTATCTATCTATTTTTGTTGTTCATTTTGTGTGTTCTCACCCGGAATCCACAACATCTATCTATCTATCTATCTATCTATCTATCTATCTATCTATCTATCTATCTATTTTTGTTGTACATTATTTCGTGCGGTTCCCCATCGGAATCCACAACATCTATCTATCTATCTATCTATCTATCTATCTATCTATCTATCTATCTATCTATTTTTGTTGTTCATTATTTTGTGCGGTTCCTCACCCGGAATCCACAACATCTATCTATCTATCTATCTATCTATCTATCTATCTATCTATCTATCTATCTATTTTTGTTGTTCATTATTTTCTGCGGTTCGTCACCCGGAATCCACAACATCTATCTATCTATCTATCTATCTATCTATCTATCTATCTATCTATCTATCTATCTATCTATCCATCTATTTTTATTGTTCATTATTTTCTGCGGTTCCTCACCCGGAATCCACAACATCTATCTATCTATCTATCTATCTATCTATCTATCTATCTATCTATCTATCTATCTATCTATTTTTGTTGTTCATTATTTTGTGCGGTTCCTCACCCGGAATCCACAACATCTATCTATCTATCTATCTATCTATCTATCTATCTATCTATCTATCTATTTTTATTGTTCATTATTTTCTGCGGTTCCTCACCCGGAATCCACAATATCTATCTATCTATCTATCTATCTATCTATCTATCTATCTATCTATCTATTTTTGTTGTTCATTATTTTGTGCGGTTCCTCACCTGAATCCACAACATCTATCTATCTATCTATCTATCTATCTATCTATCTATCTATCTATCTATCTATCTATCTATTTTTATTGTTCATTATTTCCTGCGGTTCCTCACCCGAATCCACAACATCTATCTATCTATCTATCTATCTATCTATCTATCTATCTATCTATCTATCTATCTATTTTTGTTGTTCATTATTTTCTGTTCTCACCCGGAATCCACAACATCTATCTATCTATCTATCTATCTATCTATCTATCTATCTATCTATCTATCTATCTATCTATCTATTTTTGTTGTTCATTATTTTGTGCGGTTCGTCACCCGGAATCCACAACATCTATCTATCTATCTATCTATCTATCTATCTATCTATCTATCTATCTATCTATTTTTGTTGTTCATTATTTTCTGCGGTTCCTCACCCGGAATCCACAACATCTATCTATCTATCTATCTATCTATCTATCTATCTATCTATCTATCTATCTATCTATTTTTGTTGTTCATTATTTTGTGCGGTTCCCCGCCCGGAATCCACAACATCTATCTATCTATCTATCTATCTATCTATCTATCTATCTATCTATCTATCTATCTATCTGTTTTTGTTGTTCATTATTTTGTGCGGTTCCCCATCGGAATCCACAACATCTATCTATCTATCTATCTATCTATCTATCTATCTATCTATCTATCTATCTATCTATCTATTTTTGTTGTTCATTATTTTGTGCGGTTCCTCACCCGAATCCACAA
>JBBBDQ010023368.1:10000-12500 GCA_037127315.1 Ascarosepion bandense
CCCGAATCCACAACATCTATCTATCTATCTATCTATCTATCTATCTATCTATCTATCTATCTATCTATCTATCTATCTATTTTTATTGTTCATTATTTTCTGCGGTTCCTCACCCGGAATCCACAACATCTATCTATCTATCTATCTATCTATCTATCTATCTATCTATCTATCTATCTATCTATCTATCTATTTTTGTTGTTCATTATTTTCTGCGGTTCCTCACCCGGAACTAACATCTATCTATCTATCTATCTATCTATCTATCTATCTATCTATCTATCTATCTATCTATCTATTTTTATTGTCTATTATTTTCTGCGGTTCCTCACCCGGAATCCACAACATCTATCTATCTATCTATCTATCTATCTATCTATCTATCTATCTATCTATCTATCTATCTATCTATCTATCTATTTTTATTGTCTATTATTTTCTGCGGTTCCTCACCCGGAATCCACAACATCTATCTATCTATCTATCTATCTATCTATCTATCTATCTATCTATCTATCTATCTATCTATCTATCTATTTATGTTGTTCATTATTTTGTGCGGTTCCTCACCCGGAATCCACAACATCTATCTATCTATCTATCTATCTATCTATCTATCTATCTATCTATCTATTTTTGTTGTTCATTATTTTGTGCGGTTCTCACCCGGAATCAACAACATCTATCTATCTATCTATCTATCTATCTATCTATCTATCTATCTATCCATCTATTTTTATTGTTCATTATTTTGTGCGGTTCCCCATCGGAATCCACTAACATCTATCTATCTATCTATCTATCTATCTATCTATCTATTTATGTTGTTCATTATTTTGTGCGGTTCCTCACCCGGAATCCACAACATCTATCTATCTATCTATCTATCTATCTATCTATCTATCTATCTATCTATCTATCTATCTATCTATCTATTTTGTTGTTCATTATTTTGTGTGGTTCCTCACCCGAATCCACAACATCTATCTATCTATCTATCTATCTATCTATCTATCTATCTATCTATCTATCTATCTATCTATTTTTGTTGTTCATTATTTTGTGCGGTTCCTCACCCGGAATCCACAAATATCTATCTATCTATCTATCTATCTATCTATCTATCTATCTATCTATCTATTTTTGTTGTTCATTATTTCTTCTTTAGTGGTTCCTCACCCGGAATCCACAACATCTATCTATCTATCTATCTATCTATCTATCTATCTATCTATCTATCTATCTATTTTTGTTGTTCATTATTTTCTGCGGTTCGTCACCCGGAATCCACAACATCTATCTATCTATCTATCTATCTATCTATCTATCTATCTATCTATCTATCTATCTATCTATCTATCTATTTTTGTTGTTCATTATTTTGTGCGGTTCCTCACCCGGAATCAACAAACATCTATCTATCTATCTATCTATCTATCTATCTATCTATCTATCTATCTATCTATCTATCTATCTATTTTTGTTAACTATTATTTTGTGCGGGTTCCTCACCCGGAATCCACAACATCTATCTATCTATCTATCTATCTATCTATCTATCTATCTATCTATCTATTTATTGTTCATTATTTTCTGCGGTTCCTCACCCGGAATCCACAACATCTATCTATCTATCTATCTATCTATCTATCTATCTATCTATCTATCTATCTATTTTTGTTGTTCATTATTTTGTGCGGTTCCTCACCCGGAATCCACACATCTATCTATCTATCTATCTATCTATCTATCTATCTATCTATCTATCTATCTATCTATTTTTATTGTTCATTATTTTCTGCGGTTCCTCACCCGGAATCCACAACATCTATCTATCTATCTATCTATCTATCTATCTATCTATCTATCTATCTATTTTTGTTGTTCATTATTTTCTGCGGTTCCTCACCCGGAACTACAACATCTATCTATCTATCTATCTATCTATCTATATATCTATCTATTTTTGTTGTTCATTATTTTGTGCGGTTCCTCACCCGGAATCCACAACATCTATCTATCTATCTATCTATCTATCTATCTATCTATCTATCTATCTATCTATCTATTTTTGTTGTTCATTATTTTGTGTGGTTCCTCACCCGGAATCAATAACGTCTATCTATCTATCTATCTATCTATCTATCTATTTTTGTTGTTCATTATTTTGTGCGGTTCGTCACCCGGAATCCACAACATCTATCTATCTATCTATCTATCTATCTATCTATCTATCTATCTATCTATCTATCTATCTATCTATCTATCTATTTTTGTTGTTCATTATTTTGTGCGGTTCCTCACCCGGAATCCACAACATCTATCTATCTATATATCTATCTATCTATCTATCTATCTATCTATCTATCTATTTATCTATCTATCTATTTTTATTGTTCATTATTTTCTGCGGTTCCTCACCCGGAATCCACAACATCTATCTATCTATCTATCTATCTATCTATCTATCTATCTATCTATCTATCTATCTATCTATTTT